>PVJH01018987.1:0-44309 GCA_004026705.1 Nesogale talazaci
GCTTGTTTCTTAGGAGACACAGGTCAGAAGTGCAAATCATTCACAATGAACTGCCCAGGACACAGTCGAAAAATTCAAACACGGTTGCTGCTAGTCGAGCGAGTTACTACCACCCCATCGTTCTTTCATTAATCTCCACTTCACCAAGGGACTGTGTCCTCGACAAGAAGAAAATTGCCTGCTCTGAGAGACAGGCAGGAAAATATGATGTTATTGTCTTATTAAAACCTCTGCCTGCTGGGGCTGATTCTAGGTTCAGTACATTGGGCACCATATATTGCTTTAATTTACTTAAACTCTTTAGAGAAAACTTACTTTGAAATGGATGTTTTACAAATATTCTTTCATGTCACCCTCCTTATAGCTACAATATGAATCATCTAATAGATTAGGAAATGGAGACTGGAAGGCTGAAGTCACTCGCCCGTGATCTGACTTTCACTAAGTAGGACAGCCCAGATTCAAGTCTTGACTGATTTGCATAATTTCTCTCCATGTAATCCACTGCTATTACATATTGGCTTTTTCAGACTCCGTCTCTATTTAACATATTTAAATATGCAAATATTCCTAAACCCTGTCTATATTTAATGTATTTAAATATACCTAACACATTAACTGTATTTAAATCTAAATATAGACATAGTTTGGAAATATATATGTATTCTAAGTATGTCCTCAATATAGGTTCAGACATCTTGGGCAAAAAATTATTCATTGTTTATCTCCATCAACTATAACTGAGTATCTTCTACTTTATGTGGCAACTTTATTTGGAAAGCTTAAATCCTATTTAATGTGGGGGGGGGGAAAGAAAATTTTGCATATTGAAAATATACTAAAGACTGTGACTGAGACTAACATTACAAGCTTAAAAGCTGTGTGGTTACCTTATTTTTCTAATTAATTATTTTTTAAAAAATAATTATCAAGTATATCATATGAAAACATGACATTTAAAATTTCCGGCCCCAAAGTTGGTGGTTCACATCCAGAGGCGACCCCTATGGGTGTAAGCATAAGCAGTCTGCTCCTAGGATGATTTGTGGCCACAGAAAGTCAAAGGGTAAACTCTAGTCTGTCTTCCAGGGTCACCGGGGGTTGAAACGGACTTGACAGCAGTGGGGTTTTATTATTTTGGGCTTTATTAAATAGCTGGGTCATTAACATAAATCATTTGCCTTCTTTATTTATGAAGAGGCATGCTCCCAGAATTCACTCTCACGAAGTTCTTGTGAAAAAAATCAGGGCTAATTAAGTATTTTATTTAACTGAAAAGATGTGACATAAATCCTCAGAGCCCAACAGCTCATGAGTCCAGATGAACATATTTGGAGTCATTATGAAGTTTACTTTAAAAAAAAAATACAGTGACATGCGATAAGGCTGGAGAAATAGGCCCCAAATTCCTACACTGACCTTAAGTCACCTTGTTTCTATCTATGGATTTATGAGGGGACGCTCCACTCTGCACTGCTCTAAAAATGACCTAGAACTTTCTCTGGTCTAACTGCCAATTGAAAACAAAACCAAGCCTATAACTAATTTTACATTGCTCCTTTTTTTCCCAAGCCCATCTTGACCTCATGCCTGCTTGTGAGGTCTTCGACTCTCTCAGACTTAGATTCTAAAGCAATAAGCAGAACTGTGTCTGGGATGGAACTAAACAAGATTTTGGTAAGAAATCACATGGCAGCCTTCTGTTTCTGAGATGGGTCTTCCTGTGAAGAAGGGTAGCTTTTATTGGTCTGTTTGTCTGATTCAACTTCCTCTCCCTCCCCCCACCCCCCGCCCCGCCAGGTTTTCCTAGTATTATAAATATACTTTTTGGGGTTTTGTTCTGTTTTCCTCTCCACAGGGCTTGCCATCTCATAATGACCATCCCAGCAGATGGCCTCTCCTCTTTCCTTCAGTTAGTCTGCTCTATCTGTCAGAGTTTAGTATTTCCCACCTCGGGACCTAACCATATGAAAAGGGCAAAAACAAAACCAAAAGTGCTGGCATTCATGGGGGAGAAACTGAAGGCCCTACATAGACTTACCATATAGACGCATGCATAAACGGAGTTTTTCAGCACATTTTTCAATGCAGCTTTTGTGGTAAAATTAGGTGCCTCAGCTGATATTCGGGTTGGCTTGTATGCGAATATATACGGTACTAAGTACGTTCATAGGCTTTTAAAACGTAGCTTTTAACACCTAGTCTGGTGGATCACTCTACGATTTTGTTTTTGCGCTTTTCAGCTTATCCTGAAGGTTTCACAGAACTGCTTTTGGTTCCGGAAGTTTGGCAACATGTGAGTATTTACTTAAGTAGAAGGAATTCGTGTGGGTCTGTGGTTCACTTCAGATGACCCAACGCCTCACAGATCAATGGTCAAGTAACAGCAGTACTCATGATAGTCAGGACTATCGAGTGTTGAGGCGAAGTTTTACTGCTACTTCTTCCTTTCTGGGTCCATTTGAAAAAATCAGCTTAACTTCTCAGTTAACTCAATTTCCATCATTTTTCAAATGGAGATGACACTATTCCCTTGTCCAAAGTTGAAAGAGCTTTTATACAGTTCTGTTCGCACTGGAAAACACTAACTAAAAAAACAACCTAGAAATACTTAGATACAGGCAAAGCCTATCGAAGAGAAGGTCATCAGGCTCATGAATGAGTCAATGGAGACACGGTCATAAGGGAAACTCTCCCTAACTGCAGTTGTGGGGTTCATCTCTTGCTTCCCAAACTGAAATGGTCAAAAGTGAGTGGAGAACCTTCTCTGCAACACATGTGGAGGTATCAGAATTCCGGTGAAGCATGAGACAATGAGATGTACCCCAGGGGTGCAGTACTTGCCTGCATGTAGTGCAGAGCCTGGAAGAAGATGGTGTCCCTGGTGATGGGTTGTCAGAGGTGATCCCTACCCTTGAGAAGCCCTCACCAGCTCTCAGAGGTAAGCCAAGCTGTGACTTTGGAGAATCAGATTGTCAGACTTGATCTTCTAGGTTCCCTGGGTGGATCTGAACCACTAGCCTGCCCTCTCCCACACCTGACACCACACTCTGTAGGTTTCTACCATTGAGAGGATGTGTGAGTCTTCCCACGGGGTTGCGCACCTATTCATAATCACAAGAACTCTGTGTGGTGTCGAGTATGGTATGATGACTATTTTCACAGAGATGATTGAAGCTTTGAAAGGCTTCCACACTGCCTAAAGAAACAAGCTAATGAGAGGTACAGCATGGGAACCCAGAATTATCTCATTCCCAAAGAGACGCTATTAACTCCCACCATGAAAACCACGACAGCCATACAAAATTACCCTTCCTATATTTAAAAGTTTGTAGGAAGTGCCACTGGCAAGTCTAAAAGGGGGGGGGGGGTATTTACCTGTTATCTTGCAGCCATAGACTTCAAATCGCATCGATATGCCTGTTTCCCAAGTCACAGGTTTAATCCGGACAAATCGAGTAATCAGTGGTTTGGGGAAAACCCCTAATACAACATCCGTGGGGTTGGTGTTGCCTTGAAAGATCTAAGCAGACAAAGAAAAGGCCCTTTAATGGGCAGAGCTCCTGGATTTCAAGCAACCCCCCAAATAACTTTTCCACCGTGCTGGCAGAAAAATTTCGACCACTTCAGTACTGCCGATCAAGGTTGAGGCTGCAGTCATAACTCGCCATGCTCTCTTTATCCACAGGCCATCAGAAAGTATCATATCTAATTGAATATTTTCCTAAACATCTGTTCCATTTCCTGGGTGGTTAGAACAACCAGAATTTTAAAAAGCAATTCTACAAGGGATTTCCCCTCACCACCCCCCAGGCTCCAAACCAGTACCTATAAAACGGGGAGCTATGAGTTTTACCATCAGGATCTGTGGAAGACTCTAGACATTCCATGGGAACGCTCGCCATGCTACTTTCCCAGGGATCTCCACATGGAATGCCCCTTTTGAGTGCAGTGTAGGGCGTGCTTGTCTGGAATTCTAGGCTCCGTCCCAGCTAGAGAGATGCAGCTACATCCAGTAGTCCTCCTGCCTTTTGTCTCCATGCCAAAGTGGGAGAGCTTATCTTTGATGTTAATTAATGAGTGTAGTATTTCCCAGTTATTGGTAAAATTAGGTTCTCATGGTCAAGTCACAGTCAAGATTCCCAGCTAGATATCAGCTTTCCGGGGACTTCTGTTTTGCAAATGAGTCAGAGATAAGAAGAGAGATGAGGGATGGGACTGTCAGATCTGAACACCTTTCCCCACTCAGGTCCTTCTGGGACTGCTCTGTCTTGGGCTAGGCATTGCAGGAGTGTTTGCCAGCATGATCTCTGAGGGACCGGTGTTATTTACGATCGTGGAACGTTGCGGCACTAGACTTCTCTCAGGCAGGGCAGAAAATATTTCCCAGTTTTACTAATTACTACTGAAATGAGTCTTTCCCTGTTTCATGCCTACTGCCATGATTTTCAGCATAACGGAGTCATCATTCTGCAACTAGGCTGAAACTAGAGCATTATGGAGGCCCCACAGAGCAAGGGAGATTTCTCCCCATCTCTCCAGGTACAAGTGTGTGGTGAAGGCCTACAGGGCCTCTGGCTTGAGCTTATGTCCTAGGAGAAAGGGTTTGTCGACAGAGGCTTTACTCCATTTCCTTTAAGGTGGTCTTCGACTTTAGGAAGCTGCCTGTTTGCCTAACCCTTTTCTGGAGAGAATTTAATGTCATAATTTATCCTCCTCTGTGATGGCCTTTGGATTTCTGTCCTCCTTCCTGCATCTCTCTCTGGGAAACGACTGTCTGGCAGCATTCTTGTGTGACAAAGAATAATGGGTCATTCTGTCTGGAAGGGGCCCTTCCTAAAGGGTCACCACATTCCCTTCGGAGAGCAGTCGGCAGTCTGCTGAGTGCCTCATCAGAGGTGGAGGGGTGGGGAGTGGGCGGTGTATGTGTGTGGCACATTTTGCTCCAATGGAGGGAATTTTATGTCCTCCATAATCTATGTAAACATGCATCTATAAATTCAGTGGGACAGAAAGAGGGACGCTAAAACTGCTCATCCAATGCTGCTCTCGGTGGGGGTGGGGGCTTAGAGGTGGGGGTGGGTGACCAACTGCCCCTGAGGAGAGCTGTTGAAAGGCCCCGAGATGGAGAGTGGCCAATGAGAATGAGAGCCCCAGCTGGCTATTTGGTTTATTTTGGTTCAAGGGAAATCTCAGAGAAATTCGATGTATTCATCTCTGCCGACTCGACTCTTCCTTCTGTCTCTCCATCCTCTAGGCCAGAAGTTCATCTGTGAGCCGGATGCTGCGGATTGTGTTTACCTGAGGCTAGCCTGGAGCGTGCCCTCTCTCCCACCTGTGCGTGCCCTCCAGCCCACCCGGAGAAACAACTCACAAGGTGTTGCAGGAGAGGGTCTCTGGGGGCCCAGGGACCTCTTTTTTTTAAACAAGGTCTTCCTATCATCTGGATTTCTTTTTATTAATGATATACTCCTGAGTATTCGGCCTTTCCGTCTTTCAAATGAATGAAAAGCAGGTTTTGAAATTTAACCCTGCAACAAGAATCTGTTATGGAAATGGGCATCTACATTGTCTTGCTTTCTCTCCACGGAGAGTGATTGTGAGGGTCTTCTTTTCCAGAGAGACAAGAGGGCCAACCTGGCTGTCTCTAGACCTTTCCTTCCACCAAAAGCTATCTACTCCTCCCGGTCTCTGTCTTGCTCTCAAGGAAAGTAGTGGTTATCATCAATGAAAGGGAATCCATCCTTTTGCCCTGACTCCAGAAGTCTTTTCTCAGTCGTAGTCCTAGACCCAGGAGGAGAAAATCCAGGCCATGAATGTTAAAAGGGAGACAAGGACATATTAATTGGCCTTCTCCCAAACCCATCATTTCAAGTTACCTGAAGTCTTTCCTCCTTGTTCTATCAATTCCCTCTGCTTCATTCTAGCTCTGGGGGCACGTTTTAATTTAGGAGAAACTGTGAGTATGAGCTCCCAGAAATCTTTTGATGAGTAAATCAGAGCACGCATAACTTCAAATAAATAAGCAGGCTCAGAAAAACATTCCAGTGCCAAATGATTTAGGGCAGAGGGCCCCAAGGACGGCTGGGTCTGTGTTGTCTTCTTGGTTGAGCGCAGTGAGGAGGGAGTGGGTTATTTGTGTGATCTGAGGAAATGGAATGAAATGCCTCTCGTTCTATTAGTTCTTGGCAGAAGCAGCAAAATACACTTGTAAATTAGTTTGTGAGCCACAGAGGGTAGATGAAAAGAAGTTTTCTAAAACTGGTCTATTACATAGAGGGAAAAAAGGCTGAATCGATCAAAGAGAATGGAAAGCAAGCACTCTCGCGTGCACACTCACACACACACAAGCACACACCACACCATGGAGTGAGGTGGGACTGGGGGAGGGTGGCTCTAGGCTGCAGAAGACAGTATTATCTGATGTATAGACCAGGTCCCTGTGGGCTGTTTCCAGTGATTCTTGAGTCTGACGCTTAATTTGGCTAGTATTGACTTTTCTTGGAAGCATCTATTTTTCTTTATTTTTTTTGCTTCTAGACCAGGAGCATGAGCTACTTTGGTCAGGCTGAAACCTCCAATTGCACTTCTCATTCTAAATCAATGAAAAAATAACCAGATCACACTGAACCCCCACCCCACCCCCAGCCCCCTCCCACCCCAAACAAACAAGTGAAAAATCGATCGTCCATTTAAAAGAGGAAATCAGCGCAGGGGTGGCTGCCCAACTTACAACAGGTTTATTTCCATCTTTTATGGTGATCCAGTCTTCCCCGTTGGAGCTGATGTCAATTCTGTATGTTTTGACGTAATATTTTTTTTTGGTTTCCTTGGAAATAGCTCCCTGTGTCCCAACGGCTGTGACGAAGCGCAGAAGGCCCAAGTCTACCTGCAAGACATAGCAGTGGGTTGGCATGGCATGGTCAGCCAGGTATCTTTGAACCACCCTAAATTAGACCAGTGATGCCAGTGGGCTCCATGTGACCTTTTCCAGCTGCCTGGGATCATGGGGTACCAATTCTGTTCAATATGAAAAGCCTGTTAAGTCTCGTTCCACTCCATCCTGCTGAGAGCAGGCTGATTCCTAGTGTAAAAGAAAGGTCAAGGACAAGGTGGCCTGATGGCTGGGAAGACCCAGAAAACTGAGCTGAATGTCATGTTTCTATATATTTTTCAGAATCAAAAATACTTTCCCCACCGTACACACTGATTGCTCTCATTTTACAAAGAGAGGGGGGAAAAACACACCAAGAAAGGCGAGAGCAATGCACGCACTGGACATGGAAAGCTCTGGATTCAAGCTCAAGTCTACCCTGAATGTCCTTTCCTCCCCAGTGAGTATCCTGCTGCTGTTGTGAGGTGCCCTGGGCTTGGCCCAGCAACCAGTGACCTGGTGATTACAGAATCAAGTAGAGTCTGGGCCTGTCTCATTCTCACAAGTGATGCTAGGTGTGGGCCCGGGGTTGCAGCCACCATGACACTCCATCTCATTTTTGGACTCCTTATTCTTTGAAGAGCCTCTCCTTTACCAAATATAATGGCCTACCCCAGTGATCGGCCCTTTTAGCATCTTACCACCTTCCAAAGCAAATGCTAGTTGAGATTACATTTACTTTGAAAGCACTCTTATTGTTTCGGAAATGGGCACTTATCAATTCTGACTCACAGGCATCGGGTCTTCAATCACTCATGCCCGCAGAGTGACCCGAGGTACAACACAATGAAACACTGACTGGTCCTATGATGGCGTCACAGTTGTTCTTATGCCGGTGTTCACTGTGGCAGGCACGGTGTCAATCCATCTTGCTGAGGGGCATCTCCCTTTGCTGCCCCTCCACATTGCCAGGCGTGATGTGTGCGAGTTTGAGTCTTGGGAAAGACTCAAACTTCCAAATGTTCAGTGAGTTCCCAAATGGGTCAACTGTCTTCATCACCAGGGGTCTCTAAGGATGACGAATTGATCAGGGTGGGCTAGACTAGCAAAAGACCTCCCCCTCGAGGGCACCAGAGGCATGGTGGCCGGTGCATGACTGCAATCTCAATGGTTGGTGACTTTATCCCAGAGGTAAGTCACAGCTGGACTCATTCCTGAGAGCCGGTGACATTGCTGTGAAGGATGCAGATTTAAGCAGCAGGCACTCAAGGCTGTAGTACTCGCTCTGTCACTAGTAGCCATTAGGCCTGGAACAAGTTACTTCATAATTGGTTTCCAGTGCCTCCTTTGTAGTCTGAGAGAGCTGGCTAGAGAACCTGGAAGTGGGAGCAAGCACTGACATCTTATGATTTCTTCTATCATAGTCCTCACAGGACATTTCCAGTAAGCTAGTTTGCTTCTGCTTATCTTTCCCTATTCCCATCAGTCTTAATAATATCTCAAAATATTATTAAGCTTGGAATAAAACTCTTCACCATGTATTCATAATAGTTGTAGTTTCTTTTAAATCCCTCCCCCCCAATGATTCTTACAGCCCAAATCATGGTATTTTTAATCATCTCATATGTATGTGAAAGTTGGACATTGAGCAAGGAAGACCTAGGAAGAAGGAGGGATGTGTATGAATTGCAGCGCTGGCCAAGTTCATGGAGAGCACTGGGGAGTGCCAGAAGAATAAAGAGATCTGTCAGAGAAGAAGCACAACTACGATACTCCTTTGCGGCAAGGATGGGGAGATGCAGCCCCACATAGTTTGGACACGTTGCCTGGAGAGACCAGTCCCTGGACAAGGATATCATGGTTGCTAACGTAGAAAGGCAACAAAAAAAAGGGAAGACCCTTGATGAGCTGGACGGACACAGAGGCTGCAAAAATAGGCTGAAGCCTAAGAACAATGAAGACGATGACATGTGGGTCAGGGCGATACTTCTTTCTGTTGACACCTAGCAGCCGCTGCAGCAGCGACATGAGAACTGTGCAGCTCGGCCACCTGATGGTGCAGCTCTTCTGTGTCCTGCAGGGCCACTCTGAGCCAGAATCAACTTTAAGGCCCTCTAGAGTGTGCCACAGACTGTCCAGAAACACTGTATAAGCAAACACAAACGCCATCACTGACTGCCGTTGATTCCATCCTGAATCGTAGCCACCCTACCCTATGGGATGAAGGAGAATTGCCCTTGTGGGTTTCAGAGACGAAAACTTTTCGCCAGAGTCGGCAGTCTCATCTGCCCTCTACAAACCACCTCGGGTGGTTTCAAATTGCCGACTCTGCAGTTAGCAGTCCAATGTGTCACCAACCCACTGTCCCACCAGGGCTCCTTCCCAAATGCCACATACCCTGCAAAAGATGGAACTGGGACAAGGCGGAAACCCCTGTCAGAGAAGGAAAACCCAAACGCTTTCTACTAACGGGAACAGGAAAGCGGTGAGTGTGTACCCTGCCTGAGGTGGAAGCTGTGAGACCTGGATAAGTCAGGCTCCGTTTCTAGCTCACCAAGGTTTCACTGCTAATGGTCAGTGTTCCACATAGGACATTCAACCTCTGCCCCCCAGACCATTTGGACGTGGGGACTTCTGAGCTTATAAATCTTTTTTGTTTGTTTGTTGTTTTTTTTGGGGGGGGCATCACTGCCCTCTGGTGGTGGGAGTAGGAGGCCCAGCCTTTGCTCCTGTGGAGCTGCTGTTGGAATTGAACCTCCATCCCAGTGGGCCGCAGTCCCTCGCACAACCACTACGCTATCGGGGCTCAGCAGCTCATAAATCTTTAAAGGATTTACGAAGCTTACATTTCTCCTAGCGGATTTGAACTCTAAAACTTTCAGATAGTGATCATATGTTTAACCCACAGTGCCCCAGGGCTGCTTTTCAAGGACACTGCACACAAGGAAGCAGATGCTCAGTTAACATGCACCCAACATGGTGCAATCCCCCATCATTATGAGGCAATGGAATGCCTCTTTAAAACAATTCTATTAGCATATATTTTTCCAATCCTTTAATGTAATCATTCAATCACATTAATAAGAGTTGTGCAATTATTGCCACAATCAATTTCAGAACATTTTCTTCTCATACTTGTTGTTGGCTCCCCTTTTCCCACATCCTCCCCAAGCCCCTAGGCAATTATCCCCCCAGTTCCTCTCTCTATAGATCTACCTATGTTTTCATTTTCTACATTTCAACGACGGAAAAACGACAAAGCACAAACGGGAAAGAAGCAAGTGAGCAAGCAAATAAACACAACCCAACAGCAACAACCCAACAAAAAACCCCAATCCTAGCAACAATGATGAAACAACACAAAAAAAACCCTCAATTCAACAGAAAGCTGAACATATTAAAAATGAAGCCATTTAAAAATGTATCAAGAGGGAGATCAAGTGATAAGGTATTATGTGTTCACCTAAAAACAGTCTCCATAAGTGACTTTACAATGCTGGCCATCTGAGAGCAGGCTATTCACGAGGGTCAGAGGGAATGGAATGCCATCTTCCATGAAAGCTAAACATGAAAACAAAAACATAAGCCAAACCAACTCAAACAACTGCCCCCCCCAATCCCAATCACGCTTGAATTGTGCTTTCTTGTTACTGACAACATAACAGCGCAATTTTCTGAAAACAGTATTTCAATTAACCTCTCCTGCCTATAGGCCATGAATGCCTAGAGAATTCCATTCTATGCACAGTCTACCTTGGGAATGATCCCACGGTCTTTCCCATGTTGCTTTCTCCCGAAGGCCTGGGAGTAACTAGTCAAACCAACGCGCTACCACTTCTCCTCAAGACTGACTCCTCCCCAGTACTTCGAAGCCCATGGAAAGTGAAGCAGTTCAACCACTAGGAACTGGATCTGGAAAGGATGGGAGCATTGGTCAATGACAAATGAAACAAACAAACCTGTTGCTATGGAGTTGACACTAACTGGTGGTGGCCCCTTGTGCGTCAGAGGAGGGCCTTTGTGATGACCATCTTCGCAGAAACAGAGAACCTCCTCTTTCTGTCTTGAGATGCTGGTGGATCTGAAGCACCAACTTTGCAGTCAGTGGTCAAACACTCACTGTTCAGTGCCACTGGGGCCCCTTGTTTGGGATACCCGAACTCCACCGTTTGAGTCTGAATTGCCTTTGAGTCTGAATCAACTTGATGGAGATTCTCTAAGACAGGGTACAACTCCCCTTCTGGGTTTCCAAGACTGGAACTCTTTTTGGGAGGAGGAAGCTTCCTCTTTCTCCTGAGCAGCGGCTAGTGGTTTCAAACAGTTGACCTGGCGGATAACAGCCTGACAGGTAACCACCAGGCCACCAATGAAGTGGTTCATTCCTTGGTTTCCTGTAGTTATCTGGCAACCCTGAATCTGACCCAATCTCCTGTGAGTTGAAGTTGCTGCACAAACTCTCTGCTCTCCTCTGAACCTTAAAGGGGCCTCTGGACAGAGTGGCACTAGGCAATTTCAACTCTTTCCCAAAGCTCTTGGAACACGGACTGCTTTACTGGTTGTCCACTGAGTCATGCCCAATCCCGTGACCACTTTCCAGTGGAAGGGCCCTTCATTCCCGAGGTCTAAGGGAGCATGAAGCAAAGCGACTTGAATAAACTCTGCCTGTCAAATTTACAAATGGCTCTTCGGTTTGCGAAAGATTGGATTTCTTAGGAGTGCACAGTCAGTGGAGGCTGATCGCTACAGGCTCTGGAACGTCATTCGCTGGCTCTCCTCCTCCTGGTGCACACTTCGTTTTTAAGGGAGGACTCTGTCCGTCGCTAGCAAAGAAGTGAGTGCGTGGTCAATTAGAAGAACTGTAGCCACTGGAGACAGCGGCCTTCCAAGCAGAGAGCAATTGGCCGGAGTGCGCTAATACGGAACCCAGAGAAAGCCCAAGGCCCTGAATATCACGGCTCTGAAAGCATATGCAAGAATCACCCATAAAAAAGAAATATCCTTTTCTCCACAGCAATGAAATGCACTAGCAACCTCCGTCGTAATTGCGTCAAGTCTCCTGCCGTGCTTTTGAAACTCTGCAGATTCCACACTGGGATGCTTGGAATTTCATTTCATTTTTCTTTCTAATATTACTGCCACTGAGTTGAGTCAGGATGAACGACAACCTCACAAAATGATTAGGGATGGGACCTGAACCGTTGCAATTAAAACCGAATGGTACCCAGAGCTCTAACAAGATACAGCCTCCACAGCACTGTGGGAAGAATCACAGGCAGCACCGTGATGCTCTTTCCAGAAATCCTTTCTTCCCAGGTACCTTTCAGTGAGTCCTCTAACAGCAAATAAGAACCCAAAATACCCGAGGAGGTTGGCGAGGAGATTGATCCCCCGCCCACTGGGAAGTACCGGTGCTGCTCCTGCTGGCCTCAGCACTGGAAAGTCACAGCTGAGCTTAATGGCCGGCAGCTTACTACACCCTTCAGAAGGGATGGTTGTCTCTAGTCACCAGGAGGCTGTCCTCAACTACCCTCCTAGCCTCACTCCCAGGATCTCACCATGACATTCAAATATCTGTGACTCAGGACACGAGATCAGCCTCTGCCCTCTGCATGTTTTGACTTGAAATAACTGTCCTCTTTTCAGATTTTAAATGACTCTCCTGTCAGCTGGCAGGCAAAGTCAGTCAGCGTGTCCCCTCGGCGCTCACTGAAGTCATCATGCTGAGTTTTTGCTATTTGTTCTTCTAGTTTTTATATCTTATGTGAGAAACTTCTCCCCACCCCCTCCACACACACACACACACACACACACACACACACACACACATAGTATGTGATAAATTCCTATGGAGATCTCCATCACATTATCACTAGAAAATAACCATCAATCACTGATGGTGGAGAGAACTGTCCCTATGGCGATGTATGTGAATACCTGAGGGGAGGTATGCCTTGCTATTATGTGAATGGGGTTGTATTATCACTCTGTTCGACAGCTTGCTCTTGCATTTAATTACATGTTTTAAAAATAATTATATATAAATTCTTCATAATTTTACATTCGCAGGCTCAAACTATTTTCTGACACCATCATTTTTAATGGCTCCGTGGTATTCCACGGCATGATTATAACCATAATCTATTTAATCAGTCTGTTCCCTATGAACACATAGGATTGTACTTTACTCAACGGAACTGATATTCATTCTGTAGATGTGTCACTGAAAGCCTCTTATCTGTTAGGTCTTTATTGCATGGCTAAGGACTCAGGACAGGAAGGATATGGGACACAGGTATTGGTGACCCACTTGAAGAATTTTCACCTTTCAGGTGAGAAACCTGGGTTCGATTTCTGGTCCATGCACTTCATGAACAACCATTTGTCAGCCCGGGAAAGCTTATCTGTGGCTATGACCCTGAACAGCTTTCAGCAGAGTTTCGGACTAAGAGTGGGCTAGGGAGAAAGGTCTGACTCTCCACTGGGACCTTGAATGGGGAAGACGCATGAATAGAGACATTTGAACTATTCGGGAAAGAACACTGAAAGCAGAGCCGCCAAAAGAAGGAAGAAATTTGAGTTGGAAGATGTACAACCAGAATTATCCTTAGAAGCAAGGATGGTGAGACGTTGCCTCATCTACTTGGGCACAAAGGTCTACTTTGGTCTACTCAGGAGAGACTAGTCAGTCGCCAGGCATCATGGTTGATCAAGTAGAGGGAAGACCGCGATGTGATATGTTGACATAGTAACTGCCACCATGGGTTCCCCTGTACCAGGTGGTGTTTCCTTTTGCAGGAGATCCAGGGACTGTCAGCCAGAACCCACTGGAGGGCACCTAACAACCGCAACAACCACCTCTGCTTGTGACAAATCACTCAACACCAATGTGAATGACAAGACTCTGCTCCCCGGACGGACGGTGCAGAACTGGGTGTTTCAACTGTGTTGTCCTACTCTGCTGGTACCACCATGGGCAGATGGCTAACCCCAGTGCAGCTAATAAGCACAAGAGGGTGACAACCCAAACAAATCACAATAGGGCACAAAGTACACCAGATATGGTGCTTAATTCCATTTACCTCTATCTCCAGAGGTAATGGTTTGGACAGAGCTGCACACCCCCTCCTATTTTTTTCTTCAAAAAATCATTTTATTGGGCACTCTTACAACTCTTATAACAATCACACATCAATTGTGTCAGTCACAGTTGTGCATATGTTACCCTCATTACTTTCGAAACATTTCCTTTCTATATGAGCCCTTGGTATCAGCTCCTCTTTTTCCCCTTCCCACCCTCATGAGCTCTTGATAAATTATAAACTATATTATTTTCATATCTTACACTACCTGGACAGCTGACCTTAAAGCTCAAAATTCCTACAATAGAAGCACACAAGTGGGCAAAGAAGTGTTCAGGAGGAAGGAGCAGGAAGTAGAGAGGCCCGGAGAGGGAGGTGAGTGAAATAATGGACACTAAACAGCATAGTATGCCTCCCTGACCAGCACAGACATTGTATGTCTGGAGATTTATGGCCCTCTAAAGGGTATTTTGCTCTGGTCATTCCGAAATCAAAATAATTGCTTGTTAGGAAAAGCCGCTGAAATCTGTCGCTTGGTGGCTTAGCTTTTTGAATTATGATGAGCTCTCCACCAACCTCACATTCTAATAGGCAAGATTGGTGACCCAAGACAAGCAGCTGGAGAGACAAAGATAAAACCCCAGAGCAGTTTTACATAATGCCACCCTCTGTATTTGGGAGGGCTCATAGTCCCAGACAATACTTCCTTTCTTTCCATAAAAAATTCAGACGCACAATAACCATAATTAAGTAACCTGCTTTCCCTAAACCCAATCAGTTCTTCTCCAATCACCATGTTTCCTTACTTTTGAAGGAATGTCATTATTTTACAGCTGCTTTATTTTAAATTAGGAAATGGCTATGATTTCACATCTGAGCTGCATGCACTTCTTCTGCTTTGTGTTAAGGGATGTGCAGTCGGACATGGTCTGTACAGGAACGGAGCTTCAAATGCAGTCACTCAAATCACTGGGCGTTTCGCTCAGGGTGTGTGACTAACATAAGCATCTGGTACTTATCCGAGGGCAGCAGACTGCTTTAGAGACGTGTATCAGACCCCTCTTGAGTTCTAGCAGCCGCCCTCTGAGTTCACTCCTCTACAGCATCTTCCACCTGGGGAACCCCATCTAATGCACTCTTTCTAACACACAGCGGAGATTCTAATGTGGGTGGCTGAATATCTACCTCCATCTTCCTTCCACTGTGTTGCACACAAAGAGTTTTTTACAAAGAGAGGAAACTTCGCTGGGCAGCCTATGCGGGAGAGAAAATGCCAACCCTTTCATTCTGGGTGGGGGGAAATGTCCTGGTGGAAGAAAAACAGCTGTCTGCTCCCAGTTGGGACAGCATCCCAGCCATTCCTGAGCTGTGACTGGGTTCTGTGCATGATACCACCGACTAGCTTTGTTGTAAGGTGTCTCCAGAAACAATCCATGTGTCCTTTAGGGCTATGCCATTGCCTTAATAAAGGCAGGAAACACATTCCACAGATAACGAGTAGCAATGAGAGGCACACATTTTACTGGGAACCACTTGAGGTCACAGCAGCGCCATTCTAGCATGTGGGGGATAAGGAATGTGGCAATTCTTTGCCAACCACTGGTTAACAACCAGCACAAAGATTTCTGGCCACGCAACAAATATCACGACTCCCTATAATACTATGTAACCAGATATTGGTACCATCAGGGTGCGGAAAGCCTCCTCTCTAAGATGAAAATCTACCTTGCCCAAGAAAATGCTGCCCATCTAGTTAGTTACCAGGGAGCTTTTACCAGCTCTTCATATTCCCAAGGTAAATCAACACAATAGCCTGGAAAAAAAATAGGACTGAAGCCTGAGGAATCATAGGTAGAAAACTTTTGGGAAGCTGGGGGATGGGTGTGGGAGGGGGGTGTGACATGGGAAGGTGTATACTGGATTTTCTTTAGAGCATCTCTGATGACTCAGAGAGCTGCTGTGTTCATCACTTGACACTAGAGGCAAAAGAAAATAGTTTTAAGCCGTTGTCCCATTTCCTTAGACAAAATACATGTGTTCTAAGAGAGCTGAAGCTTTTGAACCTAGCTGCTCTTTTGGGATTGATGGACTTTAAATTCACAGCATCTGATCCCCGCGTTCCTTTCAGTTAGGATCGTGGACTGTTAATGGTTACTGTAAGTCTGAACAACAGTCCCTTTATGGCCAGGGGCAGGGTTCTCTAGCCTTCTTGTACTTGCAGGATGAAATACCAATTGCCAAGACTGCTAGTGTGATTAGAAACGTTGTGGGAGTGAGACGCCTTTGGGACAGGTGTTTTATTAGGTGCTGAGCGTACGCGCACTATCTCCTCCAGTTCTCTCCACCGCCATCCAAAGCAGTTCACCGCGGCTGTAGAGTCAATGACAGCGCATGCTCACGCCATGGCCAATGAGCGCGAAGGTACCTGAGTGTTTTTTCTGTGGCTGACGTGTTAGAAGGAGATCGCCAGGCCTTTCCTCTGATGTGTCTTCTGGGCGGACTCCACTCACCGGCTTTCTGATCAACAGCTAAGTGTACGATCCGTTTACACCTCCCCAAAATTCCAACAACCAAAGTGTCACAGATAAAGAAATCAAGGTCTGGGGTCACATAAGGTACCAGTGTCTGAACCGGCAAATGCCAGAGGAGCTGTGTTCTGAGCTCACGTGTAAGTCAGTCCAGTCATTCTGATCCCCAATTAATATATATATATATATATTTAAAAAGTCTAATTATTTACACTGTAATTTAGCATCTCTCTGCAAATAACAACCAGCCTGGTAGCGATTCTTCTTGGAAATTAAATTACTTATTTAATCCATTTATAATAAAAAATCCATTTATAATAAAATCCATTTATTATATAACTCATGTGTTCTTATAACTCTGACAACTAGCTTAAAAATGTACACCGGTTCCAGAAAAGCAAAAGTTCAAATGCAACTTCGTGATGCTGTTGAAAAATAAGCCGAGGCGCATGGATCATTTTTATAAAGAAAAGAACAAGGAAAACACAAACCGTTTTCAGCTTCTGGTAAAGGATGGAAAGCACTCCAGTGGAAGAGAAGTTCAGGCTGGAGCTTCACCAGGTGATCACATTTCTCCCTGGGATCACCTGAACTTGTCCCTCTGGCCCCTCCCATGGTTCCAATGAAAGGAAAGAATGTTCCTTAGTGAAAACACCTAACTGACTGCAACCAGAACTTTTGCTGATAGGGACACAATCCCCAGTGCAGCTACAGATGACTTTCCCTATCAGAAGAGTTGAACCAGCCAGTTAGAATAACAAGAGATAAGGATGGGAAAACACAGGCACAGTGGAAAGGCAGGTCTCCAGGGCTGCCCCGTCCTTACAGCACAGAACAACCACTGGGAGTGGGGAGTGGGGGGAGAGGGGGAGGAAGAAGAAAGGAGTGCCGTCCCCAGACAAGAGGCTGACCTTTGCCTTCCCAGATAGAAGGAGATAATGTTTGTGCGGCCACTGTCCATCTGGATTCTGAGTGCAGTCTCCCGGTTCTCTTGTTCATTCTTTTCGCATAAATCAGAAGCAACTAATTAAAAAAGAAATATTTAATTCTGACATGTTCTTTGAACTGGAGTTCCATCTGGTTCTGTTTGAATAGTAAAATCTGCCGTAGTTGTTAAATTTGGCAAGCAGCGTTGGCCCAAAGGAAACAAAAAAAAAAGGGGGGTGGGGGCGTCATGCTGCAGGTTCGTGCACTAGTCTTTCTCCCAGAGACATTTCTAGAGGCCAGCGACCCAAATCACAGCAATATGGAAAGCATAAAGATCACATGTGAAGGGGTAGAATGCTTTTCTTGGGGGGAAACATTGCCAGCTGTGCACATCTCCAAGCATCAGGCTTGGGGAAACTTTCATTTTGAGAGCAATACATGAGACTGTGACAACCCACCCAGACATGCCCAGATTTCATTGATGACACTTTTAAAAAATTAGTATGAAAACAGAGTTATCAAAACCACTATGCAAAGCCTAAGATTGCTTTCTCTCCTTGTATTTTCCAGAGCAGATATAAACGCAGGCTTAAAATGAGACAAATGCTTTCTTTTCCTTCCTCTCACACTTGGTGAAATTATA
This sequence comes from Nesogale talazaci, assembly GCA_004026705.1. Lineage (NCBI taxonomy): Eukaryota > Metazoa > Chordata > Mammalia > Afrosoricida > Tenrecidae > Nesogale > Nesogale talazaci. Next base: position 18,052 of record PVJH01018987.1, read on the forward strand.
GAATCTGGACACCAGGATGTAATAGATTCTGATAACCAGAGAGGAGAAACCTAAGTCGTCCTGGAGTGTCTAGTCACTGTAGGAGGCAGGTAATCAACATCTGAGATGATCTGAAACTCCTGTGTCTAGCTTCTGACTGATTAAATCCCCATGCTTTAGAAAAGATTGTTTCACATTTTTAAGACCTACACTGCCTAGTGAAATGAACGGATTCATTTTAACTTCGCGACCATGTTAGCTTATAGTGGACCACACCTAAGAACCTTTCAGAACCTGATCAAGATGATATTTAAATGACTCCCTTCCCCAACTAGAATTGGAGCTCTCACAGCTTAGTGAAACATGCAGTCTTAACAGTTTTAATTAGCATTCTGAATGCTTATTCTTAATTTACATTTAATTTAAAACTTGAGCCTAATCCTATGATCTGGAAAGAGGACAAGTATTCAGGGCAGACCAAATGCAATCCTGGAAACTTAGTTAGTCTGGGTAGACTAGGAAAACAAATTTATAAACACGCATATAGATATAAGGGAAAGGTTTATATATAAGAGGAAAGGAACATTGAGAAAGCATCCCAACCCAGTCTAGTCCAAGGTCCTAAGTCCGATATTAGCCCATATGTCCGATATCAGTCTATAGTCTCCTTCTGATTCATGAAGCACATGCAATGGCACCAGGACAATCACAGGGCAATGGGTGCAGAGTCTTGTGTATCCCGCGGCAGTAGAAGCATCCCGTCCCTGGCAGGGATCTCCCCATGGCTCCTCATTTTCAGGGTTCAGGGTCTATCAGCAGTATCCATTGGTGGTAGAAGCATCTCAGCGCTGGCAGGGGTCTCTCTGTGGCTTCTCAGACCCCAGAGGTCTCGTTCCATCAGGGCAAGCCCATGTGGCTTCTCCCCTGGCTCCTCCAGTTCCTAGGACTCAGGGTCTATGTTGCCATCTTTTCTTGTTGGTAGACCATATCCAAGAGACTGAATCAAGTCTCTCTCCTCCAACTGGGAAATACCATGAGACTTCCCAGAATTCTCAGGAGAAAGCCATGCCCACACAGAGGCCTCATTGACTATCTTCAGGCTAGACTCTACTCCTATACTCCCAGTGCGGAAATTGACACAGATTGGTGACTGCCACAGTTAAGAACATATTTAACTTAAAAACTCTCTGTAATAAAAATTGCCTAACTGGAATTTCATCAGGGAGAAAGCCAAGTCTACTACAGTTTTGTTTTTCAATGGCAACCAGCCTCACACATATATAAATGTGATGCAAATCTCTTAGTTAAATGCCTTATGGGAGAGTCACAGCATGCAGTCTTGCTAGACGTAAGGTGACCAGATGTCCCACTTTTTAACAATTCAACAACACCCCACAGCATTTTAAAATTAAAATAAATATATTACAATACTATTTCTGCATTCTATGAACATTTCTGTTGCTCCATATACACCAAATTTTTCATCAAGAAACCCCCACCTCCACCCTCACCCAGGTCAATGGTATCCTGCTTAAAATCTGGTCACTTTATGCTAGAGTGACTTGCTCAACAAAGATCTAGTGAACATTTAATATGAGACAGGTGGTTCCATCCTACCTAATTGTTTACAGTAATGCCCACTCAAAACCAGGGCAGAGTTCTCCATGTAGAAGAACAGTGAGACATAGCTAGACTGATGGGTCTAATGGCTCTGACTCAATTGCCTGTGGGGATGTGTCTTTTGATAAGGTCAAACAGATTGTACGTTTACATTTTTAGCCTCTACTACTAATTTCTTTTAATTCGCTCCTCACAGAGAGAAGGCACAGGAACAGTACAATGAAAACGTGTGGTCTAAAGGGCCACATTTCAAACTCACTGCCTCTGAGTTGATGCGAACTCATTGCGAGCCTGCAGAACTGCCCCAGCGAGTTTCGGAGACTGAAAACCTTTATGGGAGTAGAAGCCCTATGTTTCTCTGGTGGGGCAGTGGGTGGGTTTTGAACTCCTCATTTTATGGTTAACAACTCAGTGCATAACTGCTACACCACCTGGGCTTGGCTGGTCTGAGCTGTGCTTTAGCTGTGAGAGCAGACTTTACTCTCTCTGCACATCATTTCAGAAGAGCCCCTGGGTGCTGCAAATGGTGATGGGCTTGCTTGGTGATCACTGAAAGTCTGGGGGTTGAGTTGACCCAGAGATGGCTTGAAAGAAAGGTCCAGTGGTCTAAACCCCCCAGAGGCCACTATCAAAAACTCAGTGGCACACAGTTCTGTATTGACAGATCCGAGTCAGAATCGACTTGGTGATAGGTGGTTCCATTTTTGTAGTATCATGTGGATGAAATCTGGACTGTTGTTACGTATGGAGTGTGTGATATCATACATCTTACTCAGTACTAAGTTTACAGACACCACCTCGTCCAATTTGCCAAATAATGACATAAGGCAGGTGGAGCGTATAGATGAAGAATCAGGGACAGTGAGTAAGCGTAACATTTGCTCCATGTCTGAAAACTGCTGAACAATGGTACCCAGGTTCCTATTCGAATAGCTACATCCCAAAGGTCAGCTATGGTTGAACTGAGCTTTACTTAGAAGTCTGAAAGGAATATACATGGAAGGATGCCAGAGGTCAAACTTAAGTTTTATACCCACTACATTAAACACATACTTACTGCATGCCTATACAGAAGTGAGCACATTACAAAGCAGATAAAATAATAGATACCAGTCCAGAGTGAGATAAGGAATACTTTGCTAGACTGGAGCAGACAGAGCTTTGGCGAAAGCAGTTATTTGAACCATTCAAACTGGACCTCCTAGAATGACTTAAGGCTTTGGCAGGAGGACGTGGCCAGGATGGAAGCAAGGAAAGCAGAAGGAATGAGGAAATATCACACCCACTTGCCTATGTTTTAAAATATGGACCATGGTAACACTTTCCTTCACTTCGAAATTGCGTGGCAATATTTCATTGGGAAATGAAGGTAAGGACCCACCCGTTCACATCCTCCTTTCTGTTGGCCTTCAGGTAACCCAGTAGTCGAGGCCAGAGAGCGTTTGTTAGTGACAGAGGGACAATCAAATCTTCCTTGTAAATGAAGCAAGCATCTGTGATTGAACCTGGGTGGCAACTCAGCCAAAATGTTTCCTTGCTCTGTCTGTGATAGTGCCCCCACTACATGAGTCAGAAGAGTTCTCACCTGAGTCTGAAACACAACCCTTCAGATACACCCCTTCTCTGCTTCCCTTCAAGACCATGGCACAAAACTGAGGGTTAGTCTTTCGAGGATTCTTCACGCTGTTGAAATCACACACATAGAAAGCGAGGAGAAGGTGGTGAAGCCTGAGCTTATAATGATCAGTGTGTTGGCACTGACTATCCGTCACACTCTGGAGGGGAGTTGGTGATCAGCAGTTAACCAATTAGAACCCAAATCAGTGCATGGTCCTGGGGTGAAAGGACAGGAAGGTTAGGCAATTCCTGCCTTCTAGTCAACCCCAGAACCCATTGACATTGAGTCGATTACCACTCAGAGTCACCCCATACAGGGTTTCCTAGACAGCCTCATCTTTCTGCTTCAGAGTGGCTTTTGGGTTCGAACTGTAGACCTTGTATTGAGAAGCTCACCTCTTCTCTCACAGCACCAGTAGGACTCATATAAGTGAGTGAGGAAAAAATCTGGGCAAACAGAACCATGCAATGCACACTGGAAAGACTACACCAAAACGGCTTTGAGAGTTCTGATGGACAGAGAGAAAGTTTGCCGGGCTGTGTATGGCCTCAGAGGTCCAGGCCTCTGGAGTTGCTGTCAGTGTGACGTGAAAAGTGATGTGGACACTTTGAACAAAACTCCACACATACCCATGGCCCCCAAGCCCTTTCTGATTTAAAGTGACCCTCCACGGCCATCATCTTCAAGGAAACGCCCTCCCATATATTTCTCTCTTCGAACAGCTGCTAGGCTCGAACTGCTGACCTTCCCACATTAGCAGCGGAGTGCTTTAACCACAGCCCTCCCAGGGCTCCTCTTCCTCATCTTCCAGCACCAACCAGAGCAGGAAGACTCAGCCTAATTTACTGACTTCTTATGACTGCATGCATCATACATTCCCGTGACGTATGCGTGCCCACGGGATCCCTAAGATGTGCCCGGATGTTTGGTCCCCTGGTCATGTGTGTAGTCAGAAGGTGTGTGTACAGAACCCAGATGATAGGAGTCCCTGTGGGTGCCTGGTAAGGCAGAAGGGCAGCAAAAGTTCGAAAGCCCTCCATGAGATGGGTTGACTCCATGCCTGCAAAAACGGCCTCAGGCCAAAGAAGAAAATTGTGAACATGGGGCAGGGCCGGGCAGTGTTTCTTTCAGTTGTGCACTGGGTCTTTATGGGTCAGAACAGACTCCAGGGCAGCCAGCAACAACCACTGTTGGTGCCAATGGCTAAGCCATGGGCTCAACTCTGCTGAGAAATGGCTTGGAAAAGAGGACTGGCTATCTTCTCCCAGAAGCTCCCTGTCAGTGCAGACACGCTGGGGTCTTACTGTGAAACATGTAGGCTCACTGAGAACTGGAATCGACTGGACAGTCTCTCAGCAGTGGTGGTGGTGAAGTAAACATTAACATGCTTAGCTACTAACTGCAAGGTCAGAGGTTTATGTCCACCTAGAGGTTCCTGGGGGAAGAAATCTGGAGCACAACATACACACAATGCTGTCATGAGTCAGCAGGGTCTCCATGAAAACTGAAAAAAAAAAAAAATACCGCCCCTCCACAAAGAACCTCAACCTCCTAAAATATCATTTCTTTGAAGGAGGGACAAAGTCTTATCTTTATATCCACTAGTCTGCCATTCTGGATCTCTTACAGATACTCGCGGGACGTTTGCTGCATGTAAGTGAAAGTTGTGTGGGTATAGCTTTGCCCCACATGATCTGAACCTCATTTTTTCTGAACAAAAGTCAACTGCCCAACCTTCGAACACACGAGGGAAAAGCCTGGGTCACTAGCTTCTGCATGTGAGCTGAGAATGTAGGCATTCTTCTCTTGGTATTCCTAACCGCCAATATTAGATGCAGCAGTCAGATGGCCGGTCCTCCGATGAGGAAGGAAGGAAGAATGAAAAGAAAGAGAAAACCTATCTACCTATAGTACCTTATTTTTTGACTCACAAGGCTCACCTGACCATAAGAAACACCCCCATTTTTTAGAGCAAGAAAACAAGAAAAAATATTCTTAACCAAATAGTACCAGTAGACTAAATGATCCGGGACACCACACATTTGGACCAGAGATGCACCCTCATTCCGCCCCCCCCCTCTTTTTTTGGGGGGGGGGTAGGGAGTGCATCTGATGGTTGGACAACTATGGTAATTTCAAGCATTTCCACCTGGGTCACAGGATGGGGAAAAGGCATGTGTGTGACTGCATCCAAATCACAGGAGAACAAGTACAGATGTTGTTGCCCTAAACCCATCATCTGTTTCTTCCCCTAGCACGGCCCGGAGTCCTTAATATAATGGAAATTGTAACTTGCATTTATCCACTGGAACCGTTTTCAACACATGGCTGGACACATCTATTTCAGCCACAGAGTTGGAGGTGACAAAAAATGAAACGTTTCCTTGGTGAACTGGGCCACCATGGTGTATGCAGACATTCGTGTGTGTGTGTGTGTGTGTGTGTGTGTGTGTTTCTACTAAATTGAAATAAACAGAACCAAGGATGATATTTAAGTGACACAACTCCCCCCCTCCTCCAAATGACTCTTCCTTTCACATAACCATGCAGATTGGGGGAGTAACCAGACTCTTACCACATGGTGCTCTGCTTTGAGTTCCAAAGCTGGGGCAAAACCTACATCCCTGTGCAGGGTTTTAATAAAACTGCCAAGATTTGGAAAGAAATGAAATGAACTGGCTCTTCATTTGTTTGAATTACTTTTGATAAAGAGGTTGTAATTGAGATGCATGCTATATGAGACACAGGAATATTCTAAACCTAGCCCTTTATTGAAAGATAAGTAGATAAACAGAGGTTCACATCTCACTCTTCTGGTAACAACAAACTTCTTTGGTGAAGGGAATTGAGTTTTTTTTTTTATATCAATCCAGACCCATGGCCAGCATCTGTGTGTGTGAGAGTAGAAATGGCCTCCATGGCCTCAGAGTGTTACTGACTTTTCTAAAGTGGATTGTCAGCCTTTTCTTGCAAGGCATCCCTGGGTGGTCTGGAAGCTACCACCTTCCATTTGCCAAGTGAAGACATCCACCGCTGGCACCCTCATGGACGTCTATGGTTCTAGAAGGAAAACCAAACTCTGCCACAGAGTCAATGCCAACTCATACAACCCTGTGGACAGAGTGGACCTGCCCCCAGGAGTTTCAGAGACTGCCCCTATTTATGAGATGCGAAAGAATCCTCTTTCTCCTGTGTCACGGAGGGAAGTCTTGAACTGCTGACTTAGAGGGGGGTAGCCCCATGGGTAACCACCATGCCAGCAGGACTCAGAAGTTGATAATCAGCGGAACTAGGCATGTATGGTCACCCCCCCCCCCACGACCCCTCCTTTTCTTTGTTATCCTGTTCTTTATAATGTCAAGGAGAAGTTGTGTCACACGGACTCGGTTTTTGACTTTCTAAATGAGATTCCTTTATTTATTCGTGTCAGCTTTAGAGGAAACGCCAGGTTACAAGAGCAAATGTACAGTCTGCTTTTCTTCCAAGAGAATGATTGTGAAGCAGACACATTCTTGCCATCTCTGTACAGGAGATTTCTACATCAGTGACACTTTCCTTCCAAGGGAATGAGAGACTTGTAAAGAGAATTTGAAGCAAAAGAAAGAGAATAGTAGAGTACAGTGGGGCAGTCATGTGCTTATGTTAATTTTATGATTGAAATGTAGGGGTGGAGTCTAGCCTGTTAATTTGGAGATAGCCATTGAGTAGTCAATGAGGCTTCTATGTGGGCATGGCTTTCTCCTGAGACCTCTGGGAAATCTTGCAATATTTCCCTTGTGAAGATGAGACGCTATCTTCCCCAGTGGTTGGGAGTTAGTCTCAGAGACGATGAATCACGGACAAGACAAGATAGCAGCATCTGAGAAGCTGGAGGAGCTGGCGGAGAGACCACACGGCCTTGCCCTGATGGAGCCAGACCTCTGAAGCTGGGGCAGCCACATGGAGACCTCTGCCAGCGATGAGTTGCTTCTGCTGTTGATGGACCCTGAGCCCTGGAAGCGAGGAGCCATGTGGCGACCCCTGCCAGCGCCGGGATTCTGCACCCACTGACCTGTGACTTCGTGAGTCGGAAGGAGACTATAGACTGATTTCGGGCATATGGGTTAATATCGGACTTGTAATTTTGAACTGGACTGGGCTTAATGTCCTGTTCCTCTTGTATATAAACCATTTCCTTATATCTATATGCACGTCTATGAAATTTGTTTCTCTAGTCTACCTGGACTAACACATACAGTTTTTGTTTGTAACGTTGAAATAACTACCAGTAACAGTTGCCAGCGAGCAGAATCAAACCCATGGTGACCCCATGTGTATCAGATAAGAATTGAGCTCCCTCGGATTTTTCAGGAATAGATCACTAGGCCTGTCTTCCTATGCATGCCTGAGGAGACCAGCACTTCCATCCTTTCAATTAGAACATGTTAACTTTTGGTCCAACCCAAGGACTCTGTAAATGACTTTAATCCACAATCAAATGCACTGCCCTGGAGTCCATTCTGGCTTACAGCATCCCAATGGAACTCCCTCAGGGGGTTTCAAGACTATCATTGTTTTGGGGGGAGGAGAAAGCCTCATCTTTCTCTTGACAAGCAGCAGGTGACCCTGAACTATTGACCTTGCAGTTGGCAGCTCCATGTATAACCCACTATGCCACCTAGGTCAGCATAAAGTCTCCATAGGATACAGAATGCAAACTTACTTTTTAATCACCCCCCTCCCTTTTCTCCCCATAAAATAAGTGTGCCTCCTGGAACATCATGAAGATTCTTTTCTTTTCTTTTCAGGACTTCACATTTCCCACCATTTTCCAACTTCTCTTTATGATCATGTGTATTTCCCCCTGGAAAGTTTGTAATTCATTTTTAGATCCTCGAGCGAAGGTTCTGCCCGATTTCTTGCACCTGTACCCGTTAGCCTGTGCACTGGCCCGGGTGTCAACCCCACCCTCTCTTCTGAGGTGGGATCTACCTGCGTCCGTTTTAGTCCTAAGTCAACACAGGCCGGCTTAGTCGCCTAAGACAACTGTAATGACTTTCTCCATGCAGCTGGATCCCTGGAGCTCCTTAGCTCCCTTTCCCACTCTGGGGTAGTCCGGTGGCCTTTAAAATGCCCAGAATTAAATGTGCTATTTATCTTCTTAAGGAAGACAAAAGACCAGGTCTTGGCAGGACTTTAAGGGGTGAACAGCTCGTAATGGAGGGTAAGCCTAGGCCTTACCAACCTGTCCTCTGAAGGGGAGAGAGACCTGAAAGATGAACTGACTGGAGTTCCTCTTCTCTCCTTTCCTGGCTTCATTCCCTGCAAGCTTGCACAAAAAGAACCCAGAAACACAAGCCCAAACACGAGCTGGTGTTTCTCTGTAAAATTCTCTAGTTGGCTTCATGCAGAAGCTTACCTAAACATTCACTTGCTTTAAGGGTAAGAATATTCCTTTAATTTTTTAAAAGGTGATATTTTTCTATGTGTAGCCTTACTGGATGATCAATAGTATTTAAAACTCATTCTTAAATTATGCCCTATATGTAAGTATTTTCATCTTAGGCCAGCCAAAGGCACTAGCTGAGAGAGTAAAATGTAATTTTTAATGGAATCAGATTCCTAAATGCTTGAAGGGATTTCAAAAGCTATCTAATGCAATCACCCACCCCACTCCTGAAAAATTCCATTCCAGGTTGCTGAAAGAATAAAGGAACCTAATCTATTTTCCTTTTACATCCAGAAAACATGGTAGTTCAGCAAATCAGCATTATAATAAAAATAAAACTTGGGCAAAAATTAATTTTTCATTCTTCTGAGAGAAAGCAATTAGAAAAATACCATAAATGCATTTTTTAACTCCCCGAGGCAGCATTTGGGGGGGAAATGCACAAGTCACTTGCATGACTACATACATGATTATTGAGTCATAACATATGCAATTAGTCTCAAATGCTTACCCTGTTCAATCGCTGGGTATACAAAAACATAATGCATTTTATTACTATGGGGATTTAGAGAGCATTTTCAATTTAATCAATCTACTTTCCTCTCTCTATTGGAACCTAAAATGGAATGAGATTAGAGGGGGGGCAAGGGCAGAGAAAGGAAAGTCTGTGTGTGTGTGTGTGTGTGTGTGTGTGTGTGTGCATGTGCGCACTTCAGGTCAGTACCTCAAACTGCTATTCTGATGTATTTAAAAAGTGCCATGTTGATAGAGAGCTTTCAAATGGGGCAATAAAGGGAAAATATATGAGAGAATGAAATATCTACCCAGACCCAGGACATCGGCATGTTCCATGTGCCTTCCCCTTGTCCTACTTTACCCCTTCTGCCCCAACCTTTCACCTTTCAGAGAAGGGAGCTGTGTACATGCTAGACAAGTTTCAAATGGTGTAGCCTGCCAATTTTGAACAACACACAATTTTTTTTTTGCTCTGGGGCTTTCAAATGATGATATGAAATTATTTAAAGCTTAGGCATTGGTGTGTTACATTATACGCTGCCCAAATGTAGCCATAGCCCCTCAATGTGAACATTAATGCACTCTGTAAAAGGTACAATTATTACCACCGGGACAGACATCAACAAACCCCACTAAAGGAATTTCTTATAACTGCTATCATAAAATCTGTGCACGTTATGGATTTCATTAACATTTTACTCCCTGAGGATTCCCGATTGTATAATAACAGAAGTTCTTTAAATTTTAAATACCAGAGACAGGAACAGCCTTTCACCCAAAACAGATGTGAAACCCTCAACTCTGCCTTCTAACTGGGCCACAGTTTAAGAAACTGGTTGGTAATTGATAGCTCTTAATGTGTTGTTGTTTAGGTTACAGAAATAGAAACGTAATATTATTTCTCTCATGAAATGATAATAAGCAATTGACAGGCTTTTCCACCACAGTTCCTTGATCTTGATTACAGTTGAAGTTATAACACAAGAACAACCCTCTTAGTGTAGATACAATAAAAGACAAAAGCAAAACAAGAAATAAAGGAAGCTAAAATAGGGAGAAAAAAGCCAGTGACCCAACAGTCTCCCTGTGGGAGCTTAATTTCAGCCTTATTTTCCCTAAATCTTGTGAACTATTAAGTTGGGGTTTTACCCTGGTGTTTCCTTTTCTTAATTCCACTCTTATCAGTAGGTTTGGGGACTCAATGGTGCAGTTGTCTTAAATAACATCTGTATTTATTTAGCTAAAAGCAGTTCACTTTTAAAAGCTAAAAATAGTGAAGCTTAAGATAAATATGTGGGGAGGTCCATGATGCTATTTCCCTGCAAGAGGTAAACAGATACATCTATATTTTTGGACAACAAAGGAACTAAGACTTTCTAAATATCAACATGCAGTTGACAAAAGCCAGTCAAGTAACAAGTTACCTTTTCTTTCAAAATGCTCACCAGACTGATTATTAAGGAAAAAAAGAAAGATAAATTCTGGATTGAAAATTGGAGTATTTTATCGCCCCAGGGGATAATGGACAATGTGTAGATACAGTTTTTGGTGTTACCACCTGGCAAAGGTGTGTGGCTATCCAAAAGCCACCAGCCTTTTTTTGAGTAGAGGGCAGAGGCACTACCTGATATCCTACAATGCACGGGACAACCTTACAACTAAGAATTTCCTTCATCCACAATGTCAATGCAGTCCGATAGAGAGAGCCTGCTCTGAACACGGAGTCCTGGGCGGTGCGAAACTTCAGGTGCTCAAAAACTAGCCCAAGGGCTGGCAGTTCAAGGCCACTCAGCAGTACCTTGGAAGAAAGGTCTGGCAATCTGCTTCCCAACAGTCCTGGCTTTGCAAACCCCATGGAGTGCGGGTCAACTCTCTGTATGTGGTTGCCTGAGGCAGAGTTGACTCAATGGCAACAGGTGCGGCTTAGGACCGCTTCTAGACATCGTCTCATCATTTGGTAAGCCCCAAAGCTGCTGCAGTGACCATCCGATTTCACACACATTCTTTATCCATCAGCAATGACATAGCTGAGGTTTGATCAGCCCTGCTTGGTGACCACAGTAGATTTCAGTCTTCAGGAGCAACACCAAATGAAATCTGTTGCCATGGAGCCAGCTTTCAGTCCCCATGACGCTCTACAAAAAAGTGGACCCGGCCATTGGGTTTCCCAGGCGGACAGCCCTGGTAGCTGGGTGGGTCATGCTTCGGGCTGTTAACTTCAACACTCAGCAGTTTGATACCACCAGCCGTGTCTCTGGGGGCAAGATGAGACTTTCTACTCCTGTCAAGAGTGACAGTCTTGGCAGTGCCGCTCTGTCCCGGAGGGTTGGTATAAGTCGGAATGAACTCAGCAGCATGACGCTTTGAATTGTACAGAAGCAGACAGCCGCTGCTTTATATCACAGAGTGAGCTGGAGCCTAAATCTTTTAGGTGGCTGGGTGCTTAACCAGAGGACACTATCCTGACAGGGAACAAAGTTGGTTTGCACATATTGTTACAACATGAGTAGTGGCATGGAGGCGAGAGCAAGAAGGCTAAGATTTCTGTCTAGGTTTGGTCATTAACTTACTATGTGTTCTTTCAAAGCACCTAGCGCAGCGGATCTCAACCTGTGGGTTGCAACCCCTTTGCGGGACTAACGACCCTCTCACAGGGGTCGCCTGATTCATGCCAGTAGCAAAATGACAGTGATGAAATGGCAAAGAAAATGATTCTATGGTTGGGGCGGGGGGGGGTGCGGGACGCAGCTCACCACAACATGAGGAAATGTATGAAAGGCATTCCGAAGGTTGAGAACCACTGCTCTAGAGGGAATTGTACTTTAGATATAACCTCTGCACCTGTTTAAAATAAGGGGTTGACAAAATATGGCATTCATAGTCTTTTTTAATTGTACGCTTCACTTTGAGTATCTGGACCATACAAATAATCATCTTGCCGTATTCCAAATACAGGCCCTGCCAGAAAACAATAAAATTCCAACTTGGAGGCAAAACAGAACTTCCCTGCCACCAGCCAGTCCTGGTGTTGCCAGCTCCGCCTTTCTGAAGATGCCTTATATTATACAGATGCTAGAAGGCATCTTCCAGAGTCACCTCTTATTCAGGGTATGTTGACAAGAAACACTCATTAAGACTGTTGGTGGGCATTTTACATCTGAATTCAGTGGCCAATTTAACCAACATGGCCAAAATCACCACGCTAATCACAAGAGCAAAATAACCTGTTAAAACATCATGGTATTTGTCTGTGACATAGGCAATCTGTTTCCCCTAGTCATATCCTGCTTACAAATAAACAAAACCTTTCCCTGTATCTTTTTCTCAAATGATTTTTCTCTACTATGAAAACATTAGGAAAAGGTTCTCAGGACACAGTGCATTGGGATTCCGGGTTTTCTGCACGGAGCAGATCCATGCTCTGCTAAGCAACAGGATGTACTTTAAGCAGGAAGTTGAAGTCAGTGTGGAACCAGGATACGATAACAAAAGCTCACCTGGGGAGTTTTTCTGAAGCAATTTCTCTCCCTTCCAGATGAATGTTTTAGCTAAGACAGTATGTTAATATTGGTTGCAAGAAGCACACGTATACACACACACACCTGCACACCTAGGAATAAACATTCTATTGCACAGCTGTATTTTTCCTTAAATTTGCCAACATTCTATTTTACATGCATCATTCCACATTTCGGTAACTCAATGATCTATTTTTGTCAGTTCTCTGGTTACAGATTTATAAAGTATCATTTTATTGTAATTTTGGCAATTTACTAATGATCTGAATGAGTTAATACACTCCCTAAAGTGTCTGGTTTATAACCACAGAGAGCTTGTAATCAGAATAGTCTGCCTTCAACGTCTGTTCTGGAGCAGCAGATGGAACCCATTTTGAATCCAGCAGTACAGATTAGAAACCTGCCAGAAGCTGGTAATTTTGTGAAAAACCAAAAAAAACGTATTTCACAGGAGATACCTATGTCTACACTTAACATAGTGATATAAGAGCACGAACGAGCCCCCCCCTCCCCCCAGATGTTTGCACGGGGAAAAAAAGTTATAGATCATATTGCTTAAACCCAAGGACATTCTGAAACAGGAAGATATTTACTTTGGTCATGTTTAACTTTCACAGTTCTTTCAATTTTGAGCCTTTCTAATTTTAAAGACCAAGAGGAGAGTTTCAAGAATCCGATTCTTCTAAGTGAATAGGTGAACACCAATTGCTCCCAACCACAGTTTGAAAGAACTTATGACAACATTGTCAGGGGAAATATCTCCAAGCATACATGAGTCACTGAATCTAGATGGAACTTAAAGGCGCTCCAGCATCCTTTACTGAAGTCCTAAAATCAGCTCCATTGTTTTATGTGATTTATATATTAATTGATGTATCTTTGTCTCCATTCTCAGCAAGTTGGAATGGACAACCCAAGTGTGCATTATGACCCAGGCATGAGGAAGCCACAGGACCCAAGCCACAGTCCTAGCCTCAACATTGGTGGATCCTATGGATAGAAACAGGTGCCTTGTTGGCCTAGTGAACTAGATATTGGTCTGCCAATCACAAGGTCTGCAGTTCAAAGTGACCAGCGAGCAAATGAGGATTAAAAAAATTATGAATCTCACTGCCATTGAGTCAATTCCAACTCATAGCGACCTGACAGGACAGGGTAGGACTGCCTCTGTGGGTTTCCCAGACTGTAGTTCTTTCTGGGACCAGACAGCTTCATCTTTCTCCCAGGGAGTGGAAGGTAGTTGTGAATTGTTGACCTTGACGTTAGGAGTTAAGCCTCATGGAATCTGCTGTCTTCTGGAAAGCTTTAAGGAAGAACGTGAAGGATGTCAGGAAATTGGGTATTTGAGTTTAGAGTTGACCTTAAGACCTTCCATGCTGTATAGTCTTTGTGTATTTGGCATAACCACGTCCATCCAGTATATATTCATCAAGAGAGTGTGAAGTTAAAAACACACAATTCAAATGTCTAACTGCTCCTTGAATCTGAACCAGATCTGTCAGCTACCTATTGTCCAGCCTTCCTGACTGCACAGCAGGAAAAGATGAGGTTGTCTGGCCTTGTGAAGTTTGAACAACACATCAGAAATCCTTTCTAGGTTTCTATGAGTCTGAATCGACTCAATGGTAGTGTGCAGGTTGCTAATCCAACTCTTCAGGAAGCAATTCCACTTCTATAGCAGGCAGCTGACATCACCCAGAAATCCTATTTTTCACCACATTTGGAGGAGTTGGTGAATTATTTAACCTCTCTGGTGCTTTGTTGTGTTCTATGAAGAGGGGTCTACTCTCTACCAGCTTACCTGACCTTCTAAGACTCAGAAGGGTGATGTGTATGAAGAGGTGCTTTAGAAAAAGAAAGCGCACCTGAAGCATAGGGATTTGTTGTTACAAACATGTCTCACAATGGACATTAAAATCCAGAAAGCGACTCGAAGGCCATTTGCCTTTGTTATGTTCTACACATGTAGCTAGAGGACTTATTTTCTCTGACAGCTTAGAATTGTGAGTGAGTATGGTTTGTGGGTGTGTTCTGGCTCAGTTTAGCTCGCCTCCCTATCAAGGACTGCTGTTATAACGTTGCTACAGCTAGAGTCCTCTTGAAGACGTTAATATCACCCGAGCAAAAGAAATAGGCTGCCAAAGGAAAGCACAGAAACAAGCTTTTTTCAAGTGATCGTGAGCACCTCTCTTCTGGAGTATCCCTTCTCCTCACATCTTCACGCGAACATCTGCACTAGAAAATGCCATGGAGAAAGAAGGACTTGCAGGGTTTTTGTTGCCATATTCTGACAGTTACAGAGTATGAGAGTGTTTTCATTGAGGTCTTCTCTATTCTGTGTGATCCATCAGGCTGATTTTCCAAACAAAATAGAATGTGTTATGGAAGCCAACTCCTTTCTGCTTCTTTATAACGAGAAAGGCTTAAAATAAATAAATGAAAATCAAATGCCAGTATTTTTCGTTTCATTTTGTTTTGTCTTATCCACAGGAGACAGTATCACGAAATTTGGAGGAGGGCACAGCTTCAGCCTGAGGTTCTGTCAAGTAATTGTAATTCTCAAGTCACTGGAGGGGGTGGTAATCGATTAGTCCCTGGTGTCATTTTTATTGCATTAGATTAACAGTGCTTGTATTCCACCCAAACATTATGTCTCTTACTTTTTACTTTTTTTTTTTTAGGTCTCCTGGCATTTTCATCAGAGAAAAGTCACAGTTGTTTAGAAGAAAGCACTCCCGTGGGCTTTAATTAAAGCTAGAAGGATAAATCTCTTTACAGTGTGGTGAACACTATCATTAATAAAACACTGAAATAATTAACAAATTATGCCTGCTTTGTATGTGAGTGGCTGCATTTAGGATCTATGAAATGGAGACTCTTGAAGGGATGCAGTCCCCCCACTCCTCACTTAGAGATCTAGCAAGGATCCAAAGATCGGGAGATTCTGCCACAATCAGAGTATGTTCAATCACAAATTTCAAGATGACTTCACCATTTCATATTTGTCAAATGGCATCATCACGTAATTGCCAAACCACTGAGAATCACAGTCCATTGACATTGACACACAACCTTAACCTTCACAACCTCATATCTTGGATTTCACTTTTGCTAAATGTATGTCATTGATATACAAAGAAAGTTGGGTAACAGTTATTTTACTCTTGTTGTTGATGAAAAATGTCAAGTGATGACATATTCCCTAAGTGAGGAGTCAGTGTATGCTATATACTTACTTTGAAAGTTAAGAAGTAAAATCTGAATCTGTACTGCTTTCTATAAGATTCAAAATAACACAGTGAACTAGGACTTGAATGGGGTTAAGATTTTTGGCAGTCACCTAATCTGATGTCAATTTGAGGATTAAGAGTGTAGGGATGGATTCTAGCTTGTCAATTGGGAGAAAGCCAATAAGACCTCTGTGTGGCCTTCTCTGCTAAGAAGTCTAGGAAACCTGGTGCTTCCTTCTTGGAAGCAGGAGACACTGTCTCACTCCCTTGGAGAGACTTGACTGACAAGGCTGGTTCCCTGTGAGATATCGCTGAGGACAAGTCACATGGACCTACCCTGATGCAGCAAGAAATGTGAACCTGGAGAAGCCAAGGAGAGACCTTTGCCAGCACTGAGATGCTTATAACACCACTGGTCCAAAAACTTTCTACCCACTTTCTTGTGGTCAATCTGCATTTGGCATCATTGCATGAGTTTTGTGAAGCCGAAGAGGACTTATAGACTGGTATCGGACATATGGGCTAATGTCAGACTTATGACCTTGGATTTAACTGGGTTGGGATGTTTTTCTCAATGTTCATTTATGCTTTTATATAAACATCATCCTTATATACATATGTGTGTATGAATTTTGTTTCTCTAATCTACCCAGACTAACACAAGGTTCTAGCCTCTTTATAGGAAGGGAAACTTAGATTCAGAGAGATGAATGGCCTAGACTATAATAATGGTTTTGAAAATTTGGACTTTCTACATTGCCGCTGCTCATCGCTCCAGAGTTAATTCTCCCTTATGTAGACCCTGTGCTTTACAAGTTCTTAGTAGTGTGACCTCTGGAAAGCAGGTTGTTGGGTCTGTCTTCCCAGGTGCAGTGGTGTGGTTCAACCGGCACAACTGCTCACCTGAGTCTTTATACTGAATTCTTGATTGTTTGACTAGAAACAAGGGGATGGAAAAGATTACACTGAAGTGGTGTAAGGGTTGACTTGATAGAGCACTTCAAGCCAAAGTCTTTGCAAATCCCCCAGACGGACTGGGTATGCTTCCACTTTTCTAATAGGTTCAGGGAAGCAAATATGTGGGAAAATGCAGATAGAATTTATGAACACATTATTAACAGGGTTCATTGTGATTGCAAAACATGTGGAATGCTAATCATTGTGCTGTGTTTAAAAGGAGTGATCTCAGAAGCAGCAATGGGAGGCTCCACCACTACGGAGAAAGAAGAGCCAGAAGGGGAGCATACTCTTTGACCACAAGATTACTGCATGCTCAGTCTCCTTGGTCTAGGGGGCAGAGAGCTCAGATGCTAGGAGACTAGTGGAGGGACACCAGCAGCAAAGCCCAAAGCACAACTCAGAGAGGGGACTTCTCAGAGAGTCAAGCTCAGTGCCTTCAGGGAGGAGGCTCAGTTACAGAGTGGAGAACCCTCAGATACTTAAATAGGAGAGCCGTGTTCACTGACCCCTAGAATAAGGTGACCACATGTCCCGCTTTTTAACATTTGTCCCACATTTTAGAATTAAAATAAATATATTGCAATACTAGATTTGCATTCTATGAACATTTTTGTTGCTCGATATAGACCAAATTTTTAATCAAGAAGTTCCCCCCCCCACCCCGCCCCTGCAGTCAGTGTCCCATTTAAAATCTGGTCACTTTGCCCTAGAACAAAGTGCCTTTGAACTGAGGCCTATAATGGAGTACAAGCTCTTTTAGGAAATTATCAGCAGTGCTATAGGGACTGTGCAACACTGTCCAAGGAAAGCTGAGGCCAAGGAGCCCTGCAGACGCAAAGCTGACGACTAGAGCTCTGCCTTTGGGAATGACTGAGAAGAGGAGCTCCTGATTAGAACTATATCCTGAGCACTTTGGATCCTAGCTTGGACCATGTTTACTTCCCTAACAAGCTCCACCCTTGTAAGTATTGTCTAAGTTCTTCGTGGCCATTGCAATGGATCATGGGCCTCTGAGTAGAAGGCGAGAGAGCTGTGGGAGGGATGCCTAGTTTCAGAAGTGGTAAGGGAGGTTAGGGAGGGGGGGAATAGAGGCACATCTGACCTCTGCCTCATAGGAATCGACCTCAGGCTGATGAGTTTGATTTTCCTTCCTCCTGGTCAAAGACCACTCCCATGGCATTTTTACAATGGTTGATAAGTATCTCCAGGACACACAATGTAGAATGGGATACGATTGGGTGGGTGGATGGGGGGGCAAATTTCAAAGTGTGATAAACTCTGTCACTGACAATTGAGGGGTTTTAACAGCTCAGGATATGAGTGGTCCTTTAAACAGGATACGACTGTGTGCAAATCATTCAAACCGGAACTTCCCTTTGAGGGCCTTCTCACTAAACGGCCCCTTGCCTTGTTTTCAAGGTTCTGGCACACAACAGATCCCACAGGAAACGCCAGTGCGAACCTTCTTATCAATGGTGAAGGAGGCATTGTTTTCTTATGTCACTCAGTAACTTCCTAGACAAAACAATGGGGACCCAAAGACTGTTCTTGTCTTCAAGGGAAGTCAGCTTTCAATATTGCCTTATTAATTTAACACATGAAAGTATTTGTTCTTCCTGTTGCTACAGCAACAGGGGGGCACCTATTTCAGGCAACATGTAAAAAAGCTGAAAAAGAAAACAAACTCTCTCTCTACATGTACATATATGCACATATACATATGTATTTCTGTGCATTTAAGTGGAAACACATATGTGCCGATATTTGTACGACTGGTGGTAGGTATCTCTTGCCCTCCGTCTGAATTATGCCGGGTTTTATGAGTTAATTTAGAAAGCATCCCACCAATGAAAACAACAAGCCATCCACTTCCAAAGAGGTTCAGCAATGCTGGGAACACAATTATTCATAATTAGGCGATCAGTGGAGGATAGCAGTTCCCACCACGTACTCAGATACAACGAGCATGTAAATGAGCCCCCTTGGCACTGAGAAATAAACATTTTAAAGATCAGTTTTACCTCAGAGTGAACCTGACTAAACTTCTCTGGCATGCACCTTTCAAAAGGGAATCAGGAGCAAGGGCTCCAAGTTCTAGATCTAGAAGCAGCCAGCACCCCACTCACCTGAGCGAGTCCTCCCAGCATGAGGAAGAATTTAAAAGGAGGTGACCGATGCTTGATAAAGCTACCCTTCAGTGTAGATGAGTGATCGTGAGCAATCAAAATCGGGCATACTGACGTCTAAAGGAGGTTTGGAAGTTAGACTTTGGCTCCTAGCCAGGTGGGTCACTTTTGGTGACTTGGATGAGCTTCTGAGTGTAATAGCCTCAATTTCCAAGTACAGATTATTTTCCCTCCTGTATTTGAAAAGAGGACTGTTGTGTGGATTAAATAAGAAACGAGTCAAGTACTTAGCAGAGACCAAATGAGTGTTCGATATATTGTACCTATTCCATGAAAGCATTAATGCCCTAATGAGCAATGGTGCTCAGCAGCAAGAAGTCATAGCAATCTGTTCTCCAGCACATGTCACCTTGCATATCTCTCTACGGTCATGTAGAGGAACCTTGGGTGCACAGTGGATAAGCACTGGACTTTGTTCTTCAAAGTCAGCAGTTTGAAATCATCAGATTGCTTTGAATGAGAAAGATGGGGCTCTCTACTCCCGTCCAGAGGTATGATTTCAGAAAGACACGGCGGTAGCTCTGCCCTGTCCTACAGGGCTGCTATATGTCAGCATCAAGTCCACGGCAGTGAGTGTGAGCTTTCAGAGGGACGGCCATGTAAGAAGGGCGGAGAGGGCTGTGGTTATGTGCTAACAGAAAAGATCAGCAACTCAAACTCCGCAGTCAATCTGGAGGAGAACGATGTGGAAGTCTGATTCTATAAAGATTTACAGCTTTTGGAAACCATAGAAATCCTACTAGGCAATTCAGGCAGTTCCATTCTGTCTGAGTGGGAATCGGCACACTGGCAGAGGGTTAGATTTGGTTCATTGTCTCTTGGTTCAGTGGTAGACTTCTCTCCATCCACAACTGCATTTTGGAATGTGGGTGTGGCCACATTTGCTCTGATCAAGCAAACGTAGACGCAGTGCATAGAAGGGAACTGTAAGAACCAATGGTGACCTGCCACTCTCTTTCTTCCTCTGCTTTGGCAGATGCTTTGGCTAACATTTTAGATGAAGGATGGCTCCTTAGTCTAGATCCAGGTGACCTTCAGCCAATCAGATACGGAAAACAGCAGGAGTCAGAACTCAACCGCATTGCACTGAGGTTTGGGTTATCTAACTTATCCTGTTCATGCCTTATCAAAGAAAGAAGGAGTTGGACACCTCTAGATTTTTTTTTTCTTCTAAGGAAAGCTCATATTATGTCCGGCAGTTGAGAATGTTGTAAATCCTGCATTGTTGACCAATGTTTTGTGAAAACCCATTTAGTCTCCATGTTGCCATTGACCTAGAATTGCCTCGGACAGAAGAGTTGCCACGGTTGCGATTTCAGAACTCTTGCAAATCGACTGCCTCTAAATTATTGAGTACTCCACACATTACCAAGACTAGGACTACATTACCATTCAGACATGCTTAGCACTGCAAAATGGAACCTTTCCTCAAGAGGCACGTCTGTCAATCAGACAGAACTGCTTTTTGGTTTGAAGATGTGGGTTAAAAAACAAGTTACCAAGAGCTATTTTGACACAGGCAAATTCATTTAGTTTCTGACTTTATCTCCAACTGGATTCAGCAGTCCCAAGGTAAAAAGCTTGTCTGTTCTTACCCTCGACACATTTGTCAATGTTATCATTTAGAGGTTAGCATTAATTCAGACTCCTGTAAGAAGTCATTTCACTTTAAGTGTATGTTAAACTAATATTGACCTTTCCGAAGCGGAATGAAATCTGGTATTTGTGCTTAAAAGACTGAAATAGCCATGGATGTGGAAACTAGAAGATTAATCACCTTGACTTATTTCTTGCTAAGAAACTCTCAGTGGGGATGAGTCATTACTTTTGTATCTAGCAGTGACTGGGGTGGAGGACCTGATAAACATGGTAAGCGTGTGCCTATTTGTGTCTACAAAGCATACAGCCCACAGTTTTGCAAGCATCTCCCCACACCTTTGAGTTGTCGTGAACTCAACGACAACTGCTTGATAGCAGGGATGAGGGTGGGAGAAGCAAGATGGAAGAGAGCCTCACCACTGAGAATACAAACAGGCACATGTTGGTACACGTACATGCATGCACAGCTGAGACCCATCGTCAGTTAAACCCTTCCTGGTGGCACGCCAAAAAGAGACCCAGTGGTGAAGTGGCTTATTCATTAGACAGCTAACTGCAAGGGTCAGGCAGAAACCAACTGCTCCGAGGATGAAAGATGAGGTTTCTACTCCTGCGATGATTTTAAGGTCTTGGAAACCCACGGGGGTCCTTCCACCCTATCCTGTAGGGTTGCCCTGAGTTAGAATCCACTCGAAAACACACCACCACAACAATACATCGACCATTGTGGAAAAATAAGTCCCAACCTCTTCCTTCCCTTCTCCTATCCAGAACAAACAAGACCCCCCCCTATATTTGGAAACAATTATTTTATTCAGATCTACACATGAGGTTAATATATTTCATCAAGGAAATGAAAATACACTAAAGGAGGAAGCATATCAATAGAACATGTGTCATTGTTGGACAAAATCCAGCTCCTTCCATTGTTGCCCAAGTGAGACATCTGTGCTTGTATTCTGTGAGGAGTGAGATAAAAGCACCCGAGAAGATACATGGAGGGTCAGGTAAGTCACCTGGACCTGCCTTGTCCCGCTGCTCCTGCAAACGTGGTACTTGTGTCCACTGTGCCCAGCACATGATGCTGCTACTTTACAATCACCTGGTCCAAAGTTTCTCTCCTCAAGTGCACCAGTTCTGAGGCCACCTACCTGTATCCATTCTCTGTAAGAATCTTCTTCAGGGGTCCACCCATTCTCAAGGTAGTGCAGGCGGGATCGTTCTGCAGACCAGTTGGTGCTATATTGAGAAGAAGCTGTAATCTGGTCAGAATGAATCTCTCCTGACTCCATGCCCAGAGCTTCCATACATTTAAAATCTAAAAGGCAAACAGCAAACAAGAAAATCCCAAGTTATCAGAGGATAGGTGACAGAAAGCAAACTTTTCTTCTTTATCTAGCAGAGTCAAGATCCATTCTGATGTTGACTTGGAAAACAAAAAAAGGTACCAATAAGAGACATCTTGAAACTTGACATGAGTGCTTGCAATTGCATGGCAATGGCTTCTAAACAGAAGGCTATGGAGATCAAGCCAGTGAGTAATGATCTCACCCATCTGGATTTAGGTCAAGAGAAACGCTACGTGGGATTCATTAGGAAATGATACAAATATGTATTTATTTCCAAAGTGGACTGTGTCTCGATGCCATATAAGGGCACTCTGATTGTGTTTATGTACACTCAGGACTGAATTGTTTCCTATTGTAACTCACACACACTGGCAAAGAGCTCATTCCAGTCTACAATTGCTATTGGGTCCATACAAGATCTTAACTCGTTGTCATTTTGATTCTCTGCAATGAGCACCAAGGCCACTTCTGTGGCCTGGCCATCATTATTAACATCATAAGTTTATGACACTACAATACAAATGTATCCACTAAGGGTAGCCTTCAGTATCATATGGCCCCTAAGAGCACCAGAGGTTTACAGCACAAAAGAATCACGCTTACAACGACGACCATCAATCATCAAAACATGTTTTCCATTAGGCCCCGCACACCCAGTTTGATGCTATTGGGAAAAGAGTAATCAACGTTAAGAAAAATGTTAATCCAGAGAATCTAACTCCGGAAAAAAAACACCTCAAAACAAAACCTTAGAGATTAAATAGGAGAGTTCATTCATCCAGAAATGCTCACCAAACCCAAATAGTAAAAAAGACAAATTAATCTGAATTTTCCCTCTTGATAGATAAAAGGGCTTAGGGCTGTATACTTAAAAAAGAATCATTTTATTGGGGCCTCTTTCAGCTCTTGTAACATTCCACACACTGACTGAATTTAGTATATTTATACATACATTGCCATCCTCATACTTTTGAGCTGAAGTTTGTTATTTGCAAAATGAACATTATTTATAAGCACAAAAATGCATGCTAATTAAGGCAGTATATTAATTACAAATAAGATTTCGAAACTTAATCGCCACCCCCACCCCCCTTTTTGGTTAAAAAAAAGCACAGTAGAATATGACAGTGAAGATCCTCCTCTATCTTAGAGAACAGGTCTACCCCACACCCTCCAGTTCTTGCTATTTTACAGGCTGGCAGTTGGAACTGATGAAACGACAGATTCCTCTTTGTCCTGCAAAGAGGGCCCTGAAGAGAACGAGAAGCCTTAAACACTTTGAAAAAAGGTTGAGCAGGTTGAGTGGAATATTTTATTAGAATCTCCAAATACAGGATTTCCTACCCCCCCCCCTTAATTTCTGTTCTTTCATGCTAAGGGACACTAGAAATTAGGATGTGTTTCTATTACACGGATACCAGCTCTCATTCATGTAAGAAAGACAAAACTGGCTTCCTCCAGGGTGTACTCCCCAAACCAGACAGCAGGCTCTCCCTGTACTATGCTATGTGACTGCTATGTCAATGTGCTTTCTGCAAACCGGTTCTGACCCTCCGGGATCAGGTGGGCCCACATTCAAGGGAGCTTGGGCAGCGGTCTGGTCAGAGTCCGTGGTTTCAAGGCACGCTTTTCTTACCTTCCGTTTTTCTCCCCATGATTGAATTGGCTCACCATGAGTTTCCTGGCCCACAGTTTTATTAAGAAACGACAACAAATAACTCTATTGCTATTCATGAAGGCCATTTTGGACAGAGAAAACCAGACGGTGGGCACCCCAATTCACCACACACGTCTTGCGTGTTTCCTGCGGCTGCAGGTGTGTGAGGACGCAGGACGGGGCGGAGTTTACCACGGGGCCGTGCGGGATGAAGGAACACTGACCTTCGGAGACACTGCTCTGCACGACGCTGTAGTTGGCCGAGAAGCCTTCTTTTGCAATGGCGCTGTCAGTATAAAACACTATGGACAGAATGCCTGATAGAGAACGGATCCGACCTGGTGTTTTCTGTCCACAGTAACGTCCAATGTGAGGGCCAACTGGAAAAGAGAGAAAATGCAGACAACGTCAGAATGTCCCTTCACCTCCGCAGAAGTCTGGGTCCCCTCAGAACCCAGGAGCGTTTTCTAAGCCAAAGCCAGTCATCCCTGGCAAATGGGTTTGCACTGAGCATGTCAGACTGGGTGGGAAGTGAGGGTTTTAGATGGTGCATGAACAGGCCATGGCAGTATAACCACATTCCCCAGAATCAAAACAGTGGGTTCAAATGGAATCGCAAGGCTTGGTGCATTGGGGCTGCCATTGGCACCTTGGCATCCATCCTTGGCAATGGCACTCGTATCACCAAGTGAGAAAAATGAGGCTATCTGGTCTTAGAAAGATTTGTAGTCTCAGAAACCCTACTCACGGTGGTTATGAGTTGCAATCAAGTTGGCAACAGGTTTATTTCTTTGTTTCAAAAGATAGGAATCATTTATACATCACAATTTTCATTAAAAATTAAAAGGGGGAAAAGTATCTTTCTGATTTCCCTCCAGTTATTTGTTTTTAAGTCTGCCCAAGCAAGCCTAAGCATAACTACATGACCCATATGTCCAGTGGCCCGAGTCCTATGACTCGACCACTTGGAATGCTGACTAACTTGTGTTCCTGTGAAACTACACTTTGACTCCAGTGCCCCACACCTTTGTTGAACAGTGGTTTTTGGCAGGTGATGGCCATTAGTAACTGTAATAGTGCCTATGGACAGTCCAGTAGCCTCCTGGACTTGGGGAATCTTTCCATTTTCCTGTCTGGGTCAGCAGTGAGAAACCATCACAACACAAAGTCTCTCTTTCTCTAGGTTATTTTTTTTCATTACGCATATGGTGAAAATATTTCAGATAGTTTGGACTTAGAAGAACAATCTGGTGTGGACTGTCTTCCCCTGCAAGAGATCCCTAGTTCTGTGCACTTCAATGAAGAATGGCTGCTTTACAGAAGTAAGTACAATAGGTGAGCCTTTCCCTGGATGGCTTGGGGCTTCACCTGCTCCCCACATTGCGTTCCAGTGTTGGGGTGTGCACTGGATTCGGGCTGGGAGAAACTATGACTTGGAATGCCAAGCCCACAAGACTCAGTCTGAGAATCGGTTTTGCTGGAGTCCCATCAAAGAGCTGAGTCTCTGGGTAGGCAGCTCATCCTAAACCCAAACCCAAAGCCATTGCTGTCAAGCCGACTCTGACTCAGAGTGATGCTTTAGGACAGAATAGACCTATCCCATAGGGCTTCAAAATTGTAAATTTTATCAAAGTCGATTTGACCTCTTTTTCCTATGGTGTGCCACCTACTTCTCAGTTCGCAGCCCAAGGCTTAATCACTGTGCCACCAAGTCTCCTTAACTCATTCAATTGCCTCTACATTTTGCAGCTCACAGAGAGATTATGGGTTACAGATTTCAATTTGGGGCCAGTCCTGTTTAAAAAGAAAAACAAGCAAGCAACCCACCCTGAACATGGTTAAACTTAGTAACTCACTGTATCCCAAGATGCTGATTTGGCTGAATTAAAAAAAAAAAAAAAGTTCTCTCTACTGCAATCACCTGGTGTCAGGGGACCAGCCCCTAACAAATCATCAGGTTCGGTGCAATTCTACAGCAAAAATAAGTAAAGATTAAAGTCATAAAGAATATGAGCGATAGAAGAGAGACTGAAATAAGGAGTCAGACACATTTCATGGTAGCATGCTCACCTCAGTCCCGCTTGGTGGTCCACATGGTGAGAGAGGGAGAGAGAAGCGGGAGGAGCAGAGAGAAGTCTTTATTGCTAACCAAGGTTTATATCTCTTTGGGGTGAGGGTGTGTGTATGCAAGCCCCCTGATTACAGGATGGGGTTGTACTATAGGTAATGCAGGGATGATGGGGACGATCTAGGGGCATACAAGCTATAGGAAGGGGTGGGACTAAGGGTATACATGTGAAGATGGGCAGACCCTAGATTCAGGATAGCAGCCTAACTTTGGATATCATAGAACAGGTCTGACTTGTCCTCTGGCTCTCCATGGAAACCATTATCAGTATGGTGTGAACCCCACCTACAGTGGACCAGATGACTTCAGGGAAAATATCCCAAAGCATCTGACCTCCCACTGTGTGCTGGCAAATAGCTTCTAATGTTTGGCATATCTCCAGGGAGACAAAACTGGGGAAGTCTCTTTATAATCCTACAACCTAGCTTTCTGACAACTCTCTTACTCTCTGTGTGTAGATTCTACCTTTT
>PVJH01018988.1:0-29007 GCA_004026705.1 Nesogale talazaci
GATCTGCTTCTATGAAAATTACAGCCCCCGCTCCGGAAGCTGCCACTTGTGAGAATTGAATTGACAATTTTTGGTTTGGCCAAGACTGGAGGGGAGGGGAGAAGAGCAGAATGATATGAGTGCAGTCAATGGGGATGTTTGGGAATGATAGCAATTCCTAGTATTTGCTGGGTACTTACTATATTCTTGGCTCTGTATATGCTATCTATTCATTCAATATACTAGATAATATTTTTGTTTGTTTTTTGTTTTGGCGGGGGGCATCACTGCCCTCTGGTGGGAGTGGGAAGCCCAGGCTTGCTCCTAGAAAGCTGCTGCTGGATTTGAACCACCAAGCCAGTGGGCCGCAGTCCTGTACTCAACCAATATGCCACCGGGGCTCGGCCCTATACTAGATAATATTGTCTCCATTTTACAGAACTGGGTCTTGAGAAGACACTGGTTTATTTGCACAGCTAGTATAGGAGCAAGAACCCAAGAGCTGTGTTCTCAGCTAGAATGTCAAATTCCAAAATGAAGCCTCTGTGAAAGACTGCATTTGGCAGAGCACAAGAAGATGTCCATTATAGAAGATCATGAAGCCAGGTAAATGCAGATGGAGGTAAGCAGGTGATTTTGGGTGAAGAGTCAAATGAACTATGAGCAGTGGTTGCAGCAGAAACCTCCAGAAAAGTTGTTTTCCTTGATGTAGATAACTCAGCCTTAGGTACATTTGAAAGGTTATCAGAAAAGACCAGTTCCTGGAAAAGGACTTCATGTTTGGTAAAAATCAAAGGTCAATGAAAAAGAGGAAGGCCCTCCACTAGTTGGCTGTAGGAAAGGACTCAAACGCAATGACAATTGTGAGCTTCATTCTGTGGTGCAAACAGGGTAGCTGTGAATCACATTCCATCAGATGGCAGCTGACAGGAACAACAAGGGGGCCCCAGCGAAGATCTGACACAAAACAGAGGTGTTAGAAAAGAAAAGAAGCAAAATGTTTGCTGTGGAGTCAGTTCCAACCCCAAATCAAGGCAACCCCAAATCTACTAGATCAGAGTTTCAGGGAATGTAACTCTGTATAAACAAGCACCTTGGGGTTTTTACATGGAATTTGAGAAAGCCTGGAATAAAAAATAAGAGCTGACTCAGCAGAGGGGAGCAAAGGGAAGTCTTATGCCCTAGGTGATGACAGATTTGAGTGAGCAGGAAGGAAAGGACTTTCACAGTCCTTCAAATTTTTACAATTAAATATGGTTGAACCAATGCATAAATGGAAGGGAGTGTAGTTATTGGTAGGCTCAAGAACTTACATATTGTCTCTTGGCATAGCACCTGAATTTCTCAGTCCTTTAGGAAAGTGAAGTGAGTGGTAGGTGGTACAGAGGACTTATTGTTTATTATTAGAACTGTTTTGCCTGGTGGGAAATGAGGGGGGAGGGGTCCATCACACCTCATAAACTCTTACAGAAAGAACTGGTGCTAATTAGAGATCTCCCCAGAGGTGTTAATGGTCCATTGGGGTCTGATCAAAGTAGGCTTGACTTCCTGACCTTCTTCTAAAGTTTAACTCTTCTGTGTCTGTCGAGAGAGAAAACTCCCAGAGGTAGCATCAAAAGCATAGGCCCAGCATGAATAAAAATTCGAAGAAGGTTAAACGAGGTATGTGGAAAATGCTTTGTACATTGTCCTATGTTTATTGTTACTTTTAGGTACCAGGCCACTCAAGTCACAGTGGCCAGCTCCACGTGACTCATCCCCTCGAGTTCTGAGACTCTTTGTGGAAGCAGATGTCAGATTTTTCCCCCCAAGAAGCTACTGGTAGGTTCAAGCCACCTACATTTCAGTTAGCAGCCACGTATTTAACTAATGCACAATCAGGACTTTGGAGACGAGGGAAGCTCCCACTTACAACATCCTTGTAAACGCTACTATAAACCAATCACTTTCACAAACGGACCCTTCATATCAAACAGCCACCCTTGTTGTCTTCATGGTGAACAACTGTAAACTTAGCTTCATATACAAGATTCCCACTCCACGACTCTTCTGGAAATTCCTTCTAATCATTTTTTTTATTTGAAAAGTACCACCCACCCCTGCCGGGTGTGAGCTGCAGCAGGCTGAGAGTGAGGGGACTGTCTGGACCTCTCCCTGAGGAGAGGACTCAGGGTCTAATTCTCAGAAAATGTTCTCTTTTCTCCTTGTGATCTTATTGGTCAGGTACTTTAAAATAATGCTCTGAAGGATTCTTGATTTGTCCTACTAATTTTACATTTAAAATTATGATTGAAGTATTCTTTTTCATGTTAGTGGTCATTGTTGTTAGGTGTCCGCTCCAACCCATAGTGACCCTTTACACAAACAATGAAACACTGCCTGTTCCTGCCTCCTGCTCCCAATGGCTCCCTATCCTTAAGCCCATTGTGGCAGCCCTGCTGCCAATCCATCTCTCCTCCAGGGCCTTCCCCTAGCGAAGGTCCAATAAAAACTCACAGTGATGAGTATGAGAAGAAAATAGTCCAAAATCGATTGTGGTGATGACTGCACAAATCTTCTTAATGTGAATGCTTGCTTGACTTGTGTGATAGGTGACGTATATACCAGTAAAATGATTTTTCTTAAATTTGGGATTCCATACTGTGTTAGGCACACTCGTCTGTGTACAGAAACAACTTAATACCAAGAAGCAACCTAACATCAAGAGGCCCAGTCCAGTCCAACTCGAGTGCATAGACCTCATACTAGTCCACAGGTCCCTCTGCAGACCAACCTAGTTGAGTGCCAGTTATGCAGAATGGTGAACTGGGAAGCAGAGAGATTATAAGCCAGTGGATGTAGAGTTGCATGGATCCAGAGTCCATGGGAACCTGGCAGGGCGCCAAGAGCTCTCATGGTCAGGAGGCCCCAAGTGGGGACACCCCAGGAGGCAGGCAGAGCTCTTGCAGGCAGCAAGGCAAAATGGCAGATAGATAGATAGATAGGTAGATAGATAGAGAGAGAGATTACCAGAGTCCACTTCTCTTATTCAAATGGATATTTGCTAGTCTGGGTAAACTCAGGAAAGTGTTCATTCAGAAAACATCCCAACCCCGTCCAGTTCAAGCCCATAAGTTCGACTTATCCCATATATCCTACACCAATCTAAAAAGTCCTTCTCAAACTCATAAAACACACACAGTGACACCGCATCAGGAGGATCACAGGTCAATGAGTAGAAAAACTTTGAATCCAGTGGCAATGTAAGCATCTCAGCTCTGGCAGGGGTCTCCATGTGGCTGCTCCAGCACCCAGGGCTGCATCAGGGTAAGTCCATGTGGGTTCTCCTCAGGGATGTTTCATAGGAAGTGAGTCTTGCCAGCTGAAGCAGGGAACTAGCTAAGGCAGCCACACACTCTGACCATCAGAAAGCATAAGACAAGAGAACTCGAAAAGTGAGGCTCACCAAGCCATTTACCTCTCTGCCCTTCAATTTATCCTACACGTGTTTATTGGCCAGGTTGGCACAATAAACCTTCACTCTCTCAGCAGTATCATCAGACTACAACTTGATTTATAGGTTTGACTCCACCCCTAGCTAAGAGTGTCTAGTTGGGACTTAATTCCAACTACCATACCCCTGAGGATACCAAAATTCACAGATACTCACGTTGCTTATATAAAAAGATATTGTGTTTGCATAAAACCCACCCACATCCCTCTGTGCACTTGAAATCATCTCTGGATGACATGATACAGCTACAGCAGTGTAGATACAGCTATAAGGTGCTGGAGGCACTGACACTTTCCTTTGACAATGACACCTTTATGAGCTGATTAAAGAAGACCACCTGTCTCCCTGGAAGACTTAGCAAAAATGAAATGAACCAGACCACGTTTTAATGATAAGCAGGAAAGGACACAGGGAGAAGACGTGAGACCCAAATCTGCAGCTCCAAGATGGGGATTGGGGTGAGGCGGAATCCAGGAACAGGGACCATTGTCCTCATTGGTGACATCAACGAAGTTGCAGACCCAAAACCCCTGTGTCGGTAACAGGACATCCCCTTACAGAAGGCTCACAGGGAGGAGATGAGCCAGAGTACAGTATAGCAATGATGAAACATTGCTTTCCTCTAGTTCTTAAATGCTTCCTCTCCTCTTCCCCCAACCCCCCATTATTTTGACCCCAATTCTGCCTTACAAATCTCTCTAGACCAGAGGATGTACACTGGTACAGATAGGAACCAGAAACACAGGGAATCCAGGACAGATGATCCCTTCATGACCAGTGGTGAGAGTGGTGATACCAGGAGGCTGGAGGGAAGGGGGAGTAGGAAGGGGGGACTGAGTACAAGGATCTATATATAACCTCCTCGCTGGAGGCACAGACAACAGGGAAGTGGGTGAAGGGAGACATCAAAAGTGTAAGATATGGGGCTGAGCCCGGGTGGCATAGTGGTTGAATGCGGGACTGCGGCCCACTGGGTTGGCGGTTCAAATCCGGCAGCAGCACTCCAGGAGCAAGGCTGGGTCTCCCACTCCCACCAGAGCGCAGGGATACCCCCCAAAAAAAGTGTAAGATATGACACAATAATGTTAACTTATAAATTACCAAGGGTTCATGAAGGAGGGAGGAGTGGGGAGGGAGGGGAGAAATGAGGAGCCGATACCAAGGGCTTAAGTAGAAAGCAAATGTTTTGAGAATGAGGAGGGCAACAAATATAGGAATGTGCTTGACATAAAATAGATGGATGGCTGGATTGTGATAAGAATTGTATGAGCTCCCAATGAAATGATTAAAAAGAGAAAATAAACAATAAATAACAATAAACTTACAAAAAAGAAATTCTGATCCGATTCCAGAAGAGATTTCATTCAGTATCTTCTCCTTGGGACAGGAGATAGAGGAAGGTCCAGGGAGTAGTGGTGGTGGAGCGAGGGAGGCTTGGTGTCCCCAAGATAAATAAGAGCTTATAATTAAGATGCTTAATTTATGTTCTAAACCAATCCAAACAGAACGCGGGCTTTCTGTTTGCTTTCATTTTCTTCCTAATAGTACAGTTCTTGCTCTTGAGCAAAAGTAAACATATGCCTAGTTGCCTCCCCCCCCCCCCATTTTTTCAAATCCTGCCTTCCATTCAGCTGCTTCTTCAGGGGCTGACGAGCACCCCCTCTCCCCCCACTAGCTGGGTTCGGACCTGATACCCTTGGATCCCGGGGCGCCTGAGCATGCTCCCTCTTTCAGGCCTCCTTCGCGCTCTTTGCTCACCAAACATCTGCCTTTTCTAGCTCCCCGGCGAAAAGATGTCTCTCTTGCTCCTGGAGTAGTCCGACTGCAGTACGTGAAGAGCTCATTACTTGGCCAGATGTCCTTTGCCCCTGGAAGGTGCATCAAATGAAGAAGGAGACTGAGGGGGGTGGGGAGGCAATCAACTGAATTCCACACAGATCAGATCTTCGTTGTTTGGGAAGGGCCCTAAAGGCAAGTTTATGTGGGCACCTTTTTGTGCACAGGCCCCGAGGGATTAATTATGGGATGTGTTCAAGGTCACGAAGTTGGGCCGAGTTTGTCTCACTGCCTCCGTGTGTCCTCGGTGGGGGGGTTAAGTTTTGGGCTGCCCACCACCAGGTGGGCAGTTGGAAACCGCAAGCAGCTGCAGAGGAGAAAGGTGAGGCTTTCTTTCTACACCCTTGGAGATTTCCCGTCTCAGAACCGCACAGGGGCAGTCCCACTCTGACCCAGAGGGTCACAACGAGGGGAAGCAGACTCCAGGGCAATGGGCTTTGTTTGCGGTTCTGTGACTGTAATGCGATTTTACATTTTTATTAGTTAGGCTTTGTTTTCACACCCCAATCTCAGGAAACAGTTCTGTGTCACTGGGTACGCTCTGGCAATGGGTTCCAGGAGCCCTAGGGAGCCCCAAACCTGAAGATGTTTCTTTTCTTATATAAACTGGCACAGGGTTTGCATATGGCCCAGGCACATTTTCGGATCCATTTTCAGTCACCACTACATTCCAAGGTCCCTTTGGAACTGCTGGCCTTGTGGGTCGTAACCCAACCAGAAACCACTGGGTCACCGGGCCCCCCTAGCTACTTCCCTTCCGCTATGAATAGAGTGGGAATGCTCTATTCCCCCTGTGCGGGAATGGAGTCTCTATATGTGCATGGAGTCGCCAGGAGGTGGGATCAACTGTCTTTTAACCCCGCACGGCTTCCACGGAGCGCAGTGAGGCAGCGCTTCACCCCTTTCTTGCTTTCTGAAAGTCTTTGCTCTCGGTGGGATTTGAAGGGAGGTGGTTTCCTGGAGCGCCTGTCTAAAGCCTTTCAAAATCGATACACTGAAAGGCCACGCAGCACCATGGAAGGCATGTGGAATGGTAGCGCTGCAGTGGGAAGGGAGGGAATCTCACTTTATAAGCACAGACAGGAAGGAGTAAAGCCCGGAGCCTGGAAAGAAGTGAAATGGGAGAGACATAAACCCGGAATGCAAAGGAGCGCAGGACAAGGGAGGGCAAGCAGATTGGGGCCAGATGGGAAAATGGGAATTCTTAAAGTCTTTCCTCCACTCATCCCTCCACCCCCCATAGCTGGAAAACATTTTCCCTTTTCATGGATTCCCTTTTCATGGACCCCTTTGCTGGAATGCCACTTGTCCCCGCTGCTGCTTTGTTCCGCTTGGGGTCTGGGGGCCCAGGGGGCTGGGCTGAGCGCGGGCAGCGCGGAGCCTTGGCTGCGCTCGCCCAGTGGCGCTGGGCAGGCCGCCTGGCCAGCTGCCCTTGGCGCCGCGCCGCGGCCCGGTCACTCCCGCCCAGCAGGGATGAAAGGAGCGAATTGAGCCGCCCCTGGCCGCGTGTGCCCGGCTGGTGCGCGGAGTAGATAGGCTCCCTCTTTCCGGGCGAGCTCTCCAGTCGCGAAGCAACACCGCTCCGCGAGCGCCCGCCGTCCTCCTGCGCCTCCGCACTCCCTTAGGCACGCCGTCATGGCCGCCTCCTCCGCGCGGCCGGCCGTCCTGGCCCTGACCGGGCTGGTGCTGCTCCTGCTGCTCTGTCTGGGCCCAGGTGAGTTCAGAGTGGTGCCCTGGCTGAAGTTCCGACTTGATACAAGGTAGTGCTGCCCCGAAGCTCTCGGGAATTGGAAATCGGTGATGGAAGCGGCACCAGTACGAATGAGATCGTTAGCCAAGGCGGCGGGCAAGAGTTGTTACAGAGACCTGTAGGATTTTGCATTTACATGAACGATTAAGTGGCATGTGGGCTTGAGTGGGCTCGAGTCAGCCTAGATCAAGAGCCATGAGTCCCAAAGAAGAGGGGCCAAGGTGTGTTCCTGAAGCCAGGTGAGAGGGAATGGGGGGCTCCACAGGACTTTAAGCAGATTGGTACCTGAGAGGGCCCAGAAGAGTAGGGGTGGGGGTGGCATCGTTACCTCCATTCCTTTTCAGGCAGTTACTAGGCAACAGAGTTCCTGCTGCACTTTGCAGCAAGGTCAAGTTTCAGGCCTGCCACAGCTGGGCAAGTCCTCCCCCCTAGATGGGCGACATATACTTCTACTTCACAGAAACCTCAGTACATCTGTGGCAAATTCCTGGTCCTTTCCTTTCCTTTTTTTAAAGGGCACATTTTAAGCATGTGTCCCAAATGAAGCCATTAGGGGGTGCACAGAGATCTGAGCCCAGGGAACCTAGGATCACTTTATAAGAAAAGGGAGGGACAGAGTTTTAAGCCAGGGAAGATGTGAGGTGAAGGAGGGAGGGGGCACGTCAACAGCCAGAGAGCTGACTGGGGTGAGTGTCATCTTGGTTGTTGTTGTCTGTTTCACCTCTTTGGTTTCTAATATTCTCTGCTTCATCTCTCTGAGTTCCAATTGCCGTCATCTGTGCAATGACGGCACAGAAGCTTGCACACAACTGCAGGCTTACAGGGTTTATCGAGGAAGTGAAGTTGGAATGCCAGTGAGAAGTGCTCAGGGTGGTTGTTCACTTTTGGACATCTTACCAAATTTCAGGTCTGCCAATAAATGCCCAAAAGGATATACCCCACCCCTCAAGCCTCAACCTGAAAGCATTCAGTTCAGGCAGTGGAAAGAGCGAGTGGGTCAGTCAACCCAGTTCCTTGAAGTGCCGTGAGGCACCTCACTCCAATAAGCCTCAGTCGGAAGGCACGCAGTTCCACTACTGTGGGTCAGCAATCCCAGCTTCCCCAATTAAGTGCCCAGAGGCATCCTACTCCACAAGCCAGGCTCCAGCAGAAAAGCAACTCATCTTAACTTGCTCTATGGATTGGGGTGTCTCTCTCTATGCTCCTATGCCTGATTCTGTTGCTGGAACTGAAGATATAACTGTTATCTGGATCCAGGATGTTCTTGAGTCCAGAGGACTTATTCCAATTCTGACTCTTGCTTGTAATGAGATCCCTCTTGCTGCTTCTAAGAGGGCTCACTTTATAAATGGAGTAGAAGAGCAATGAGTGCTCGAACCAGACAAGTCTTTCCCCCATCCATCTCTGAAGAACTGCAATCAGAGATACTATGTTCTGCCCTAAGACAATGTGGTATCATACTTTACAGTTCACAAGTAGCCTCATGTGTACATGAGTGCCCTTTGCTCCTTACAAATCTAAGACAGGTTCTTTGACCCTGATTTTACTACTAAGTGTGCTTGAAGAAGTTCAATGGTTTTCCCAAATAAACTCACAGTGAAGCCACCCGATCCCATGTCTTGAATCAGCAAGACCCTTTTCTGCTTCCATGTTTGTGTTTTATCCACTGCAAGTCTGAGGCCACTGGACACTGGGTAGTGTAAATGGAAAGCAAACGTAGTTTCTCAGCTTCGATACTTTGCATATTCAAAACAGCCTTGGAAACCAAATCCATAGTTGGTGGTTGGTGGGGAGGGGTGAGGTGTGGGAGCCTTTAATTACTTGAACAATAAGGGGAACAATTACTATTGTTCTAGCTACAACCATGAGGAATATCAACCAATATTTCCTACTACATGGCTTACCTATTTCCCTTTCATTGTCGCTCCCACTTTAGTGCATCTGAATAAGCATGCTGGACAGCCATTCAAAAGGTCAGTAGTTCCAAACCTCTGGCAGCTGCTTGGGGAGAAAGAGGAGGCTTTCTATTTTCATAAAGAGTTACCGTCTAGGAAGGCCACCGCGGAAGCTCTGTCATGTCCTGTAGGGTCACTGTCAGTCAGAATCGACTCAATGGCAGTGAGTTTGAAGCATGAGCCATTCCTTTTCAGGACATATTTTATCTAGTTCCTATCAAGAATATAGTAATGAGTCTTTATGAAAATATTACCACCATCAGCCTGAACTGTAGTGATTTCTTATGCCAGAACACGAAAAGCTGCCGATTATGTAGACTCGCCCATATGTCTTTATGCTAAAGACACTTAATAAATGTGTGTGTGTGTCGGGGGAGTACCACCATTCTTTCTTCTTAACAGCACCTACAGAGGCAAGGCTTGCGATTCTGAAACTGTTGGCAAGCTGGAATGTCAGATATATGAGGGATTGCTAAATGAGGATATCTATCCTCACATCAGACTGCGCACTACAAGGTCAATGGTTCAAAGAGGAGACTATTGGTTTTCCCAAAGATTTACAGCTTCGGACACGCTGTGGGGTGGCGGTAAGTCAGCACAGCGCTGATGGCAGAGTTGCTTTTTTTTTTTTTTTAGGCATCACTGCCCTCTGGTGGTGGGAATAGGCGGTCCAGCCTTTGCTCCTGGGAGCCGGAATTGAACCTCCATCCCAGTGGGCCGCAGTCCCGCGCACAACCACTACGCCGCCGGGGCTCAGCCCCAGAGTTGTTTTATTAACTCCCTCCAGAAAGAGCGGTTGACTGGGAGAAAACAAAACAGCGACCACTCACAATTCAGGGTGGGGTGGGGTGGGAGTCATAGTTAATTGCTTTTTTATTTATTCCTCTATTCAAAAAGATACAATTCGGTACCCAATTAATAATATCAATAGTCTAGTGTGTGGTATTTGAGGGCTTCTCAAAAACTGCTGGTAGGGTGGTTATATTTTGGCTCCTTGAGAGAAAGATGAGGCTTCCTAGTCCTGCCAAGCATGACAGTCTGGGAAGCCCCCACAAGCAGTTCTACCTGTCCCAAAGGAGCAGCACAGACTCTGTGAGTTTGGTTTTGTTTGGTGCAAAAATTGGCACAGTGGCCACATGAGATTTGGTAAGGCTTACTTGTCTAACGCCGTAGTTTTATGCACACACACACGTATTTGCAAAGGGACTTTTCACTGAAAACTGGAATGAAAAGATAACGGAATTTTCCCACTATACATTTGCTTCAAGAAATCATGTCCACATCACTAACACCTATGACCGATGTGTATTTTAACAGCCCCACATTCCACTCATTCATCGTTAAGCACTTGTCCAGAAGGCAACAGATGGGCGAGGACGTTTCATTCTGCCTGGGCTACCCTATGAGGTGCTAGAGATCAACCAATGCAAAGAGATTCAGGAATGCTAAGATCATTGGCAAGGAATCTATCTGTCTTCGTTGGCAAAAGTTTTCATCGATTCTTTTTCATTGATTCTTAAAATTGGAAGCAAACTTTAAGAGTAGCCCCACCTTCCTAGAATTCAATATTGCCTTCGTAGTGAATGCTCATCTGCATCTAGTGCCCGTATTTTTTTTATATTGCCCGTATTTTATTACAAATAACCTGCGTGTCATGTTACATTTTATTAGTGCTGCTCATGATGTAGATAAGCATGGCCCTGCCCTACCCTTGTGGAGCATTATATACGAGGAAATACGGTAAGTTCATTCGTTTGCAGAAACTCTTAGTGCATCCCATCTTTGGATGGCTGCCCAGCTCTTGGCCACCTTACTGTATACACCCTAATCAAAGACAGAGTAGTCTCTTCATTCCTCAGCACTCCTCTCAGAAGTTTCTTTTCTCATGATTAAACACCTATGTGCTTTTTTTTCCCCTCATAAGCAAATGTTTGGGCCCCTTCCCACCCTAAACACTCTCTTACGACAAAGTGACCAGATGTCCTGGTTTTTAACAATTTAACAATGTCCCACGGCATTTTAAAATGAAAATAAATATAACACAATTCTATTTTTGCATTCTATGAACATTTTTTGTTCATTTTTGTTGCTCCAAAGTTTTTATCAACACCCCCCCCCCACACACACACACACACACACACCATGCCCCTCGCGCTTAAAATCTGGTCACTTTATCTTATGACCACAGTCTAGAATTTTTTTTTTTCCTGATGAGCTCCTGAACATGATTTTCCATCTGAACTGCATAGCAGTGTTGAAGGACGGTCAGATCAAAGCAGTGTTGGGACCTAAAATAGGGCAATGATTTCCTTGAGTTTTCTTCTTCAAAGTGCTACCCTTTAATTAATGCAGCCTAAGACTGCAATTTCTTTCTCAAGGTTGGTATAGGTAGACCCAGACCAGTAGAATCGGAGACCATGGAAACCACTGGAGATCTTGGATGGGCTGCTCCTCCCCAGGGATGTCACTGTTCCCCAGAGAACCTGCCCAAGTCACTTGGGCCAAGAGAACCCTCAGACTTGAGGGACCTTATGGCATCCAGGCTGGAAGGAACACTTATAAGAATGAGAGAGGATAGCAGATATCCACAGGAACTGGCCTGGGAGAAGCAGCAGTGTGGTCACCTCAATCAGAACATCGGTGCCTGCAAGTTAAACCATCTGGGGAAGTCATAGCAAGCTGCCTCTCCTACCTCCAAGTTGGAGCCCTCAAGCTCCTTTCCTGGCAGAGGTCATGCTAAAGGCAGAGGGTAGCAATCAGAGGGCAGGCAGGTTAAAATGGCCACCTCCAGAGAACTGGGTGAGTCCCTGATGTCAATGAAGTGGCAGTTTATGGACCGTGAGGTGTGCTGAGTGACTTGAGCCTTGGGTGGACATGCCGGGTTCTTTAATGGAAAGCATCTGCAGGCAGAGTGCAGCTGTGGACCACTCGCTTGAGATTCCTTGGCTACGAATGTGATTTCTCCCCCTGACCTACACAGTGAATGCTTTCAGCAGAGATTCGTGAATCTAATTTGGACTGCAGACACTTTCTGAGATTCTGGTGGAAACTAGATACCTCGTCCCAGAAAACTACCTTTGCAGAGGCAGACACAGTTTTTAAGACTTTTCCATACAAGCCTGCCCAGTCTCCTCTGCCTGAGAAAATGGTCTCTTGCCATCTGCGTGCATTTCTTCCCTGGTCAGATTAGGCTGCTAACAACAAGGTCGACAGTTCAAAACCACCATGGGCTTGCTGGGAGAAAGAGGCATCTTTCTGCCACCCTAAGCATCAGTCTTTGAAACCCAAAGGGGCAGTCCTACCATATTTCTAGGGTCCCCACAAGTCCCAGCTGCCTCACAGGCAGTGGGTTTGGTTTGGGAAGCCCCCAGATTCTGTTTCCTTACATCTGGACAGACAATGCCAGGGTGTCGATTCTGTTTTCCTTGTGGCTTTGAATCCACCTTTCATGAACAAGCCCTCTGCCTTCTTGTAAAAGAATCAGAGATTTGTTTTCTCTTGTAGATACTAAGCAAACAATTCTATAGATCTTCAGAACAGTTCACTAGGTGGATAGGGATGGTTCATCCAGACCAGACCTGTTTTTTTCTGTTACAAACACTGGCTTCCTTGGAAGCAGGATTAGACGTGAGCAGCCGGCATACGGGATACTGGACTGTGGAGCGAGGTGAGTGAGGCACAAAGCAGAACTGAACTTCTCGGGCAGCAGTCCTCAACCTGTGGCTTGCAATCCCTTTGGGGGTCGAATGACCTATCACAGGGGTTGCCTGCTTTGTAACAGTTGCAAAATGACAGTTATGAAGTAGCAATAAAAATAATTTTGTTGTTGGGGGGTGGTCACCACAGCAGGAAAGGGTCACGGCATGAGCACGGTTGAGAACCGCTCGCTGTTCTAGGAAGCGGAGATGTGTTATTCCCTTTCCTCTGCAGGTCACCCCACTTGCTTGCTGTTTGCTGCCACCAAGTGTCTGCCAGTGCATGGCCCCCGCAGGGAGGAGCTGCAGAACCATCTCTATGACTCAGGATAGTAGAAAAGAAATAGACCCAAACTCACCGCCAGCCAGTCCATCCTGACTCAGCATGGTCTAGTAAAACAGGGTAGATCCGCTCGTGTGGGTTTCCGAACCTGTATCTCTCGATGGGAGCCGATCGTCTCATCGTTCTTCTGTGGTGGTTTGGAACTGCTAACTTTCCTGTGAGGGCTATGCTGTCACAGACCAAACAGAAGCTAGTAAGGGACCAGTAAGGATTATTCCCAGGAGTCTATAGAGGGCAAGCACTAGGTAATCAGGCCCCCTTCTGCTTATCTAGACACCCAGTCAGAAGGCCCAACCA
This sequence comes from Nesogale talazaci, assembly GCA_004026705.1. Classification (NCBI taxonomy): domain Eukaryota; kingdom Metazoa; phylum Chordata; class Mammalia; order Afrosoricida; family Tenrecidae; genus Nesogale; species Nesogale talazaci. The sequence continues at coordinate 13,349 of PVJH01018988.1, forward strand.
ATTTTTAGGCCCCAGTAGTGGAGCGTGTGCCTGTCTGACTGACCGTGTGTGTTAGTTTGCTGTGGTTGCCAGAACCAGGCGGAGAAGTCGGTAAGCAAGGAAAGCATGGGCTACCTTGTCCTAAGGAACCGAAGTACACCTATAAGGAATCGAAGTACACCTATACGCATCGCCCTGCTTTCTGTCTACCAGCCGTTCTCAACCTGTGGGTTGCGACTCACAGTAGCAGAATCACAATTACGAAGTAACAACGAAAATAATGTTATGGTTGGGGGCCGCCCCTCCATGAGGAACTGTATCGAAAGGGTCTCAGCATTAGGAAGGTTGAGAGCCACTGACTCTATTCCTTCTCTGTCAGGAATGGCAAGTGTAAAGAGAGGTCGATTATGAAGAATCAGGGGCGCGGAGGAGGGGGAGAGCAGCCATCCTTCAGACACAGAACCTTTGCAGTGGTGGTAAAAGAGGAATGGGTTCCTGTGGATTAGTCAGCACAAGTCAGCCTGTGTTTCCCTTTGACTGAGTCACCTCACCCTAAACATAGCAGAGGTTGGCTGGCTTAAGGACACCCACACTGTGCTGCTCAAAGCAGTAGAAAAGCATTCTTTAGAGGTCCGGAGATGAGGCGTGGTGTTGGCAGGGCCAATACTGCTCCCTCTGGAGGCTCCAGAGGAGACTCATTTCTTGACTCTTCCCACTGTCTAGTGGGCACAGGTCTTCAGCTTGTGACAGCGACACTCCACCTCTTTCTTCCTCTTGTCTTCAGACAACCTGGCCTCTACCCTCTTTCTTCTTATAAAGACACCGTCCATTGGATTTAGGGCCCCTCCCAATTTCTGGGTAGTTTCATCTCAAGTTCTTTAACTAAGGCTATCCACAAAGACCCTGTTTCCAACTCGGCTTACATCATGGTGGGCTTGAAACTTTAGAGGGCACTAGTCAACCCACGAGGAGCTAGTGGTGGTTCATTGGTTGAATTATCACCCTCATGGTATAGTGGGTTTCACTTTAGCCTGCTAACTGTAAGATGACCAGTTCAAACCCACCAATTGCACCTAGGGAGAAAGAGTTCTGCTCCCATGAAGATTTACAGACTTAGAAACTCAAAGAGACAGATTTACTGCCTCCTATCATGTGGCTATCCTGGTTATGTGTCGGGTTGTCATCACCAGGTTAGTAGTTCAAACCTCCCAGCTGCTCCAAGGGAGAAAGCGTTGGCTTTCTATTCCTGTAAAGAGCTGCCGTCACAGAAACCCATGGGAACAGTTCTACTCTGCCCTATGGGATTGTTATGAGTCAGAATTGAATCAATGTCAAACAGTTTGGCCTGATTACGTGGCTATGAGAAGAAATCAACTCGATGGCAGTGAGTATGTGGGAGACTGGGGCTGGCTCCTGGTTCTTGGAGGGGGCTTGCAGGTTGCAGTGATGCTGAGTGGGTCTCCTTAGAGTATCCACATTAGGATACACTTGGAAGAAAGGACTGGCACGCTACTTCAAAAAAATTAGCACGGAGACTCTTATCGAACCTAATGGTCCGATCCTATTGTACATGAAGTTGTCATGTACCGAGGGTCACCTCCACAGAAACCAACATTAGGCCCATGAAACAACAGTCTTATCAGTCCCACGAAACCAGGAGCAGTGAGAGTTGGATGGGGTGTACCCAGGGCAGATGGTGGCCTTCTTATAAGGCAGAAGGGAGAACCAGGTGCGTTTTCCTGGTGGGTGACATCTGGGCCTGTTAACCACAGCAAGGTCAACAGTTTGAAAGCACCAGAGACAAAGCTTCCAACTCCCATAAAAAGTCCCAGTCTCAGAAACCCACAGGGCCAGTTTCACCCCGTGCTATGGGGCCACTGGGAATTGGAATCATTTCGATGGCAGTGAGTAAAAGTGAGTTGGTCTGTGGGGGGTGGGGGGAGTCATGGTCAGCAGGATTAGCCATGGGTAGCCTGCGGTTTCCATTCTCTCTGCATGGTGAGTAATGTGGCCTTAAATACTGCAGACCTGTTTCTATTAAGGCAACAGTACATGTTTGGGGGGAGCAGAGAACAGGAAGATTGGAGAAATCCTTTAGTCTCTTATACTAAGAAGCCTGGCAGGCTAGGTTTCTGGAGTGGAGGGAAGCCTTCACCCTTGTGAGTTGGAGGTAAGTCCCAGTCACATTCTCAAAATTAATATTGTTCCTGTGTTAGTCTAAGTAAACTCTGGACACAATTCCACAGAAACTCATATATGCATAAAAAAGAATTTTATATAAAGGGTAAGTGTACATTCAGAAAGCATCCCAACTCCATCCAGACCAAGCCCCATAAATCCAACTTAGCCCATATGTCCGACACTGATCTACAGAGCTCTCCTCAAACTCACAAAACACCCACAATGACACCGAATGCAGGAGGATCACAGGCCAGTGGGGAGAAAGTCTTTGGATCCAGTGGTGGTATAAGCACTGGCAGGGGTGTCCATGCAGCTTCTCCAGCATCCAGGGCTGCATCAGGGTAAGTCCACATAGCTTCTCTTCACGGATGTTTCACAGAAAGTGAGCCTTGTCAGCTGGGGCAGAGAACTAATGAAGCTAGCTGCACACTGGTCTGACCATCCAAAAGCAAGAGACAAGAGAACTAGAAAGGTGAGGCTCACTAAGTCATTTATTTCTCTGCCCTTCAATTAATCCCATGTGTTTATCCCCCAGATTGGCATAATGTCCTCCACAGGATCCTCCCATACAGTGCTACCTTGAAGTTACCTCTTAACAAGCATGTGGCTGATACTATGTAGCCAGTAGCTTTATCTGTAGGAGCAGACACCGTGCTATTGCTCCCTAGCCTTTGAGGACAGCCACACCCTGTTACCTGCCCAGGTATGGGTGTTAGGGTAACTGCTCCACTATACTCAGGGACCTTTAGGGTTAAGGTACAGCCCACATGATCACCTCTATTTAGGGGGCCTTGTATGTTCCCTGAGTGTATATAAGCCTTTGTTGAAAATACTCTCTCTCTCTCTCTCTCTCTCTCTCCATGGACATGGCTCATGAAATCATGACTGCAAAGGTGATAACTTGCATGCGTTATCTTGTCTGATGTCTCTGTAATTTTACCCCTCAGTCACATAACTGTCCCTTGGGCCTGTTTGATTGTGGGGGCTGGTACCTCACACATTTTCACCTTGGCTAGATCATCAAGGAAGACCAGTGTAGGAACAACACTTTTCCAATAGGGTATGGCTATGGGGGATAGGGGAAGAACAGTGGGCAAGGGTCCCTTTGTCAACTGTGACTTCATTGCTGGACCCTGCATTATGAAAAGCTAAGTTTTCTAGCACAATCTTTGCTAGATGGCCAAACTGCCAACTCACAAAAGAGGGCATGAAGTTCTTTCTCCCAACTCTTGATGGATGCAGTTGAGAAATGAACAGCTTCCGCACAACTCTGAAACAGATTTCTATTTTCCTTCCTTTAGGTGGCATCAGTGGAAACAAGCTCAAGCTGATGCTTCAAAAGCGGGAAGGTAAATATATCCCCTAGCATGCATTCTTGACTGGGTGTTAACCAAGTGGCCTTGTTTAGTGCACTCATTGCAGTCTTATCTTTCAAAATTAAATGGGCTTTCTCCTTCAAAGGTAGCGAGGGAGAACCAATTACAAAGATCTACCAAAAAAACCCAAAAAACCAACCCTCCCTGGGGGACAGACAAAAGTATAGATGTGACAAAATAATAATTTCTAAATTATCAAGGGATCCTGAGGGAGAGGGAAGTAGGGAGGGAGGGTAAAAATGAGGAGCTGATACCAAGGGCTCAAGTAAAAACAAGTGTTTTGAGAATGATGATGGCAACAAATGTACAAATGTGCTTGACACGATGGATGGATGGATGGATGGATGGATAGTAATAAGAGTTGTACGAGCCTCCCATAAAATTATTTAAAAAAGAAGTAAGATCCCCCAATAAAAGTAAGGGGGGAAAAGTTAGTGGATCAGAAGGGCTGATTCTATGAGCATGTAGTTTAGCATTTTATTAGACAAATATTATTGGCCATAAATATTTGAAGCGATTTCTTTAAGCCTTGGACTCAGAAGTTAAATAAACAGTTCCACAGTGTTAATTGAATGCTGTATATTTTAGAGTCACAAGACACTTGGCAGTGCACATCTACACTTAAGGCCTAACTTTTAGAGTCCATAAAACTCCAGCTGGCAGGGCACTCTGGGAATGGCAGTGATACAGAACTCTACAGCCAAGAAACTGCTCACAAGGTGAGGGGGTGAAATGGAGCAACCTTCTTGTCCCCACTTCCCACACCCCACCTTGAGCAAAATACTTCTAAGATAAATGGGGCAGGCAGTGCAGGCTTGAAGCCAGATTGAATCAGGTCGATTTATTGGATCATTTAAATCTATTGTGTGGTTTCGAATGCTCTTTTCTCTCCGTGAACTTCCATCTTCAGCCATAAAATTACGAGGTCACCTGAATTTTGCCGACATATCAGATGTGAACACTTTAAGCCATTTATTTATCTATTTTACTCCTCCTTAATGGAGCCCACCAGTCGGCTGAGCCCTTGTGGTGCAAATAGTTAACACACCAGGGTGTCGGCTAAAAAGCTGGACGGTCAAGCCCACACCCTGAGGGTCCATGGAAGAAAAGCCTGGTGATCAACATGGGGGTGGGGTGGGGGTGGAAATCAGTCATTGGCATCAGTCATCCAGTCATCAGGCTCCAACAGACTTGGGTCTAAATGCTGTGAGACAAAGTCATTTGTGAGGCAGCTGATTTCCTCGTACACAGAAATCTGCTCTGCCCAAGGAGTCCTGGAGGTTCACTCACCCCTTCCAGGTCCCTGAAGCACAGATGGTCCCTCTCAGGGCCGGGGTCCCAGGGAGTGCTCCTCCCCATCTTCCCCAGCACTCTCAGCACTCACAGCGGTCCCAGTAGATCCTGCCTCCCTGCCATCACTTTCACGAATGCTCAGGGGTCCAACTGACTGGAGGTCAATCAGAGACCAGACATTTGAGACCATCAGGACGATCTCAATCTTTACGTGGGTCAAGCCACAAATGTATAGTGAGCCCTTGCAGTGGACAAAACATTGTCATTGTTTTATGTCATCAACAAGTGCAGTAGGCATTTTATTTACATAATTTCACTCTTTATAATAACGCTGACACCGGTGTGAGAGGACCCAGGCTCCAATAGCGAGGGCAGGGCCGGGAGTGGGAGTTGGGGACAGGGGAGCGAGTAGAGGTAGTAGTGCCATTCACGCCTCACCAAAGCATCAGCGATTAGACTGTCAAGCCCAGGGACACTAGGGTGACACTGTGTTCTAGCAAGGCAACATGACAACTTGGATTGCTACTAGGCCAGGTCAACCCTCAACCTTTCCAGGGACCATCATTCCATTTTTACCTCATTTTATCTTCTAAGTCAGTGGTTCTCAACCTTCCTAACGCCACGATCATGACCCTTTAATACAGTTCCTCATGGTGTGGTGACACCCCCCCCCCCATAAAATTATCTTCATTGCTACTTCATAACTATAATTTTGCTACTGTTACGAATCGGATGACACCGGTGAAAGAGTCGTTCGACCCCCAAAAGGGTCCCAACCCACAGGTCGAGACCCACTGTTCTAAGTAAACATAATTCTCTCATTTGTATATGAAGGTCAGTCGAAAAGTACTGCTACTGGGGTTTTTAATAAACATAGACATATATTTTTAAGCACGTTTAAACATGTTTCTGTGATCAAACAGAGAATAGCTGGAGACAAATTCTTTTGGTAATTTGCCTTCACCTGGTTCGGGTGTCTTTAAAAAAAAAGGTCAAATCCAGACAGTGACTTCTGAGAAAAATTAATTGGGCCAGGTAAAGTCAAGACCAAGAGGTATGGCTCGGAAGCTTTTGGTGACTCTTTTGTGGGAATTCTTGAGGGATCATCTTGAGAGAGTTTCTCAAAAATAAATGAACATGGGGGGGTTCTTATTATAAACTCATTTTAAGTGCTAGAACTGATTGTGATTGCATGTGGGGGTGGTGGTGGTGGTGGTGGTGGTGGTGGTGTGTGTGCTCTAAGGCTGATGTGGTGACTATATAATGCCCCTTGATATGACTGGACAGTTGAGTTGTATGACATGCAAATTACATGTCAATAAAACTGTTGGGGTAGTAAGACAATTGAAAACTGCATTGGGGAAGATGAGGCCAGGTAGGTTGCACCACAGAAGCACTTTCCACCCCAACAATGTGCATGTACTCGTTCTTCCTGGCTGGAGAGGGCTGTCCTAGGAGAATTTCATTGGGAATTACCTTACCCCATCCACCTGATAGCTTTGATCTTGCCCCCGGGGACATCTTTGTGTGCCTCAGACTCAGAGAATATTGAACAGGAAGGTAGTTGGAATCCCTTGAGGAGGCTGAAGCATAGTATAGAGTGAAGAATTCAGAATTCTTTGGGGAAGGGCTAGAGAGATGTAAACACTGCCTTCAGACACGTGTAGACTGAGATGGAGAATAGGTTAAGAAATGGCAGCTTTCCATTTTGTCATGTTTTGGTGAATAAAGGTGGCTATGGTTTTGTAGCAATGTTTTTCACTTACCCTCATCTATTATGAGCCTGTATATACAAGGGGGTACCCAAAGTAACCTGGATTTTTTTCAATGCTATGCATTAATTTTTTCCAAAACAACTTTATCACCTTCATAGTATTCTCCATTACACTTAATATATTTGTCTTATCTATGATTGAATTCTTAGAAACATTTTTCAAACTCATCTGTTTGGATGATTGGCCGCACCTCCCTCATTTTTTTTCACCTCTTTTGTCATTAAATTGCTGTCCTTTCATGTCCCTTTTCACTTGTGGAAACAAAAAGAAGTTGCATGGAGTGAGGCAGGTGCATGGGTCAAGAAAGGTATTGTTATTTGCCAAAAACTGGCACACTGAAATGGCTGTGTGAGCAAGTGCATTGTCGTGGAGACAAGACCAGTCCCCATCTGCCACAAACCAGACCTTTATTTTCAATTATGCAATTTTTTTGGAACCTCTATATAGAAAGCTTGGCTAACAGTCTGACCTGGTGGAATAAACTGCAAATGCAATATGAGTCAACAGTTTCATCTGTTTTGTAGTTGATGGATGTCCAGAATGAGGTTTGTCATAAATTGACATTGCACCTTTTTTGAAACAAGAAAACCACTCATACACTTGAGTTTTTATAAGGACAAGTGCCATCATTGTAAGCTGTGTTCAACATCACCACAATTTCTGCAGCATTTTTCCTGAGCTAGAAATAGAATTTCATAACCACATGCTGTTCTCTTAAATTGGCCATCACAAAGAAGGAGGTTTGAGCAAAACTGCTTCTACGAAAAAATTGGCTGTGACCAAGAGAATCTTAAAATGCAATGTCACTAGATGCACTAACTCAGAGTGACTTGCTTGATGCTCACTGAGTGGGAAAAATTCATACTCTGAAAAGTCTGCCTAGTGGAACTTTTTGCCCGTATTTGTGGGGTACCCCCTCATATGTGTGTGGCATGAGACACTCAGTTCTGTTACCTGTGAGAAAAGCCATGACTCAGAAATATCTATCTGGGTGGCTCAGTGTTTGATTGCTAAATCAAATGTTAGAAGCTGGCCCTGAGACATCTTGAAGAATGGCTTGGTTTCTGCTTCTGAGGTTCATAGCCTGGCCAAGTCTCTGGAATTCAGTTTTATTTTTTGTACCCCATTAGTCTCTGCTGCTGGAACCAGTGTATTGATACCTAGTAAGCCACTCCTCCTGACATGGGGTCTGGACATGGTGAGGAGGCTGCAGATAACCTGAGTTTTGCTCCTGTCCTCCACACCGATTGGAAAGCTTACTTAACAAGAAGCGTGAGGAAGTGTAGGCTGGAGGCTGTGTTTGATGCCTGCCAGGCTAAGAGCAAAATCAAGAGGCAGAATTGGGAATCCCATGAACGGGAAGAGGCTCTCTAATGGTGACTCACCCTAGTAAGATGCAATAATTCTCTGTTTGGGGTGGCGGTGGGAAATTGATCATTTCAGCATCCGTTCCACCAAAGACTGAAGTGGCCGTTGATGAGAACCAAGCGAAGACGTTCTTCAGCAGCCTGAAACGCACGAGACGGCAGCTGTGGGACCGGACTCGGCCAGAGGTGCAGCAGTGGTACCAACAGTTCCTCTACATGGGCTTCGATGAAGCCGTAGGTGACCTTTCCTGGAGTGGGCCTTCTGGGGTGGGGTGACGGAGGGCAGAGGGGTGGCTTGAGGAAATGCAGGCTGCATTGTTCATTCTGAAAGTGTTCACTCCCCCCTTGTACTGAATGTCCACCATCACACTAAGCCTAGGTTAAAATTTTGCCAGTGAGGACACGCCTGCAAAGATAAGACTCCCAAGGTTTAGGATTAGGCATCCTCAAACTATGGCCTGCGGGCCACATGCGGCCCACTAGGATGGTTATCGGCCCACTGGGTGTTTTTGCCGCTGCTTCCTGTCCTTCTTAGCAGTCAACTCATCCCGGGCCTCAGTGAATTTTTTCATATTTTTTGTTTGTTTGTTTTTAACTATAGTCCAGCCCTCCAACAGTCTGAAGGACAGTGAACTGCCCCTCCTGTTTAAAAAGTTTGAGGACCCATGGCTTAGATTGGCTGCGGGGTCCCTGGGTGGCACGAGTGACCCATGCGCTCAGTTTCTAATGGACAGAGCAGAGGCTTGAGTCCACCCAGAGGGGCCTTGGAAGACAGAGTTGGCATCTTATCTCTGAACAAGTAGCCATTGAAAACCCTATGAGACCTAGTTCTACTGTGAGACATGAGATCCCTCTGAGTCAGAATGGACTGGTGCTGGTTTAGGTTCATGAAGCATCTGTCTTTTCTCAGAATCCGACAAATGCTCTGTTACCCAAGGTGCCCTTCAAATAATTCGCACTGTCCTAAGACCGTTTCAGTTTTACGCAAGAAAAGGTCAGAGACCACAATATTCAAAGGCATATCAGGATAATGGAAAGAGATAAAAAGTAACTTTTAAAGGCGACAATTGTCCTCAGATTTGGGGGGGTGGGGAGGTTGCCAATGTATTTGATTGGAAAGGTGATTTTCAGTTCATGGATAGCTGTAATGGTCACTTTCACTGGATTATAGACAAAGAGCATATAGACTAGAGCCCCACTCCCAACTGGGGTACAGATACGGGGAAGATGATGGCAGGGTGTCAGACAAAAGTTAAAGCTTAGATTTTGTACTCAGGAGTCCTTACAGAATGACTGACAAGGATGAATTGTACTCTTGCTAGGAGGTGATGTTGGGTAAGTGTTGGACTATGAGCTGCAAGGTCAATGGTTCAAATCCACCCATTCCAAAGAAGAAAGTTGACACCTTGATAGTCTTGGAGACTCCACATAGGATTGGTTTGAGTCATACCTCAAAGTCAGTATGTCATACCCCAAAGCCGTATGAGGGAAATTCAAAAACATTTGTGTGGCAATTCCATTATCTTTTAATGAGTTCTTTTTGAAACCTTCACATATATGAGACTTAAAGGCAGATAGAACACATACCCGGCACTTTCTCCGACCAGACAAGCACTTCCAAGTGGAACAGCTAGAACTATTTTTCAATAGGGATGTGCATATTAGAAATAAAATGTCTGCAGTGGGTAAAAAACATCTTTGAAACATGTCCAGTGGCTGCATAAAATTAAATCATGCAGATGTATCACGTTTTTATTTCTCATCTTTGCCTAACATATAGGAGTATGTATACATTTTTATGTGTATGTATATAGACACACACACACAGCCAACATATAGAGCCAAGCTCCACACTTTACATTCACAAGGATCCCAGCATAAGTCCTAGTACTTGTGTTATTGTGTGCAGCTTGTTCAGTAGGATTACCAGGAGAAAAGTTTGTGTTAAAACTTTTATGGCTTAAGTCTTGTCCAATTCATGTATGATAATACAACTTTTCTAGTACTTTCAGTGTTACCTGGCATTCATATAAATATATATATAAAACCAGATTTTAGCATTGGTAAGGCAGGACATCATTGGATGGTGGGGGTGGGGGCATGTAGAGGGGGTATATTCCCTTGCCGTTCTCCTGCTGTTCCCTAGCTTGTGGTGCATTCTTTCTAAAAATTGGGACTTCTTTTGTTGTCGTTGTTGTTTTTTGGTTTGGGGGCATCACTGCCCTCTCGTGGTGGGAGTAGGAGGCCCAGTCTGTGGAGCCACTGCTGGAATTGAACCTCCATCCCAGTGGGTCACAGTCCCGTGCACAACCACTATGCCACCAGGGCTCGGCCCCAAGTTGGGACATTTTTAAAACACCACGGGGCAGATTGCTTAAAATCAGGAACTGTCCTGCCAACAGCGGGACATCTGGTCACTTTAATGTGTGTGTGTGTGTGTGTGTGTGTGTGTGTACACACATCCCCCCACACACATATATATTACTGATCTGAAGTTGAAATTAGTGTAACTTGCATTTCCTCGATTACTGTTTCTTTAGCATTTGCCACGTCTATATTATCAGACAGTTCATTAAAATGAGTTTCAATTTTCACAAGGCCAAACGCCTGCCTGATGACAAAACCAGAATAAAGAGGGATATGAAATAAGATGACAGTTAAGGGCTGAGCCCCGGTGGACCTAGTGGTTGAGTGTATGACTGTGGCCCACAGGCTCGGCAGTTCAAATCCGGCAGCGGCTCTCCAGAAGCAAAGCTGGAAAGCTCCCACAACCACCAGAGGGCAATGATTCCCCGCCCCCCCCAAAAAAAAAAACACAATGAAATAAGATGACAGTAACAACGTGTGCATGGGCGAACCAGAAAGAATGATTGCAAACTGTGACTGGTGGCTGTCTTTGGCAGTGGAATGATGGGATCCTCTGTAATATGCAATCTACTCCTACATCCTGATGACTGACTTTGCATTATTTTTTTTATTCATTAAAAAAATAAATCAGTCGCTGAGCCCTGGTGGCGTAGTTGTTGTGCGCGGGACTGCAGCCCACTGGGATGGAGGTTCAAGTCCAGCTCCCAGGAGCAAAGGCTGGGCCTCCTACTCCTACCACCAGAGGGCAGTGATGCCTAAAAAAAAAAATCAGTCAAAAAGATATATTTTAGCCCAGACTTCAAGCAAGCTTATAACACATCAAAAGTCAAGGAATAGGATTTTGTGGCTACCAGAAGAGAAACAGTACTTTTGTTTCTTCTGTAATGAGAGGCAAGGAAGGTGGGGATGGGGGCAGAGCCCTTGGCGTTCCCACTGAAGGCCACAGGCTGAGGTGGGTTACTCAGATGGCGCCGAGCTCAGACTCAGCAGACGAGGGATTGGAACCATGCGCCTCACAACCTTCCCCATCTGGTTCTCTACAGTCATGTAGGGGTTCCCTGCCCTCCTTGCCCCTCACACGAATTCTCTCACCTTATCCTGTGAACATGTGAGTCTTGATCTCGATTCCTTGTGGACCTTCACATTACTAAAGAAAAGCTCATGTGCTTTCAAACTCACAGGAATAGCCAATGTGGTTGTCCAGGCTGTCAACCTGAGCTCCATTCTATAGGTCCTCATCTTTGGTCTTTCTCCTTTCTTATCAACTGTGACCACCCTGTCTCTCAGGGCAGCTTCTTGAATCCAAGGAGTGTTGTTTCCAGGGACCCTCTGATGCTACCTGTTGCATGGGGAAAAGGACCAGGGTTCTCTGGTCCCATCAAGAGTTCCAGACTCAGAAACTCACCACATAGTCCTCCTCCATCCTGCAGACTCCCTAGAAGTTGAACTGGGCTTGATGGCAGGGAGTGTGAGTGTGTGTGTGTGTGTGTGTGTGTGTGTGTGTGTGTGTATGTATGTGTGTTCAGCACCTAGCTGCTAGGTGAGAAGACATCCCGCTTTTTAACAATTTAACAATGTCCTGTGGCATTTAAAATTAAAATATATTACAATACTATTTTTGTGTTCTATGAACATTTTTGTTGCTCCGTACAGACCAAATTTTTTTTTGGGTGGGGCATCACTGCCTCTGGTGGTCGTGGGCGCTACCCAGTATTGCTCCTGAGAGCCGCCGCTGTATTTGAACTGCCAAGCCTGCGGGCCGCAGTCCCGTGCTCAACTACTTATGTCACCGGGGCTCAGCCCTTAGATCAAATTTTTAATCAAAGAAATCCCCCACCCCCGGTCAATGATGTCCCGCTTAAAATCTGGTCACTTTAATTCTTAGCATGGTGCCTGATGTGTTGTGTCCCTGTCACAAATGTTTGTCAAATGAATACACACTCTCGCCAATACAGGTATAAAAGCGACTACGAAAAATATTCTTTCCCATAACATGACAGTGGAGCGATTGACTATCTGACCAACAGTTACCAAGCACCCACTGTTTGCCTGATCTGGGCACTGTGGTGGCACAGCAGTCAAGCACTCAGCTGCTAAGGGAAAGGTCAGCAGTTTGAACCCACTAGGGGCCCTGGCAGGAGCAAGGTGATTTGCTTCTGTAAAGATGGGCAGCCTTGGAAACCCTTTGAGGCAGTTCTGTCCCTGGCAGGTCTCCCCTGGAGGGAGTGGAAATCCACTCAATGGCTGTGAGAGATCGGGCTATGTACTGTGGTCCAGGCAGAGGAACAGAACAGAACAGAACAGTCAAAGCTATCTCCCTACATTCAGATGTTGGCAGAGCCTACGAGGCAGGCCAGGCTGTTACTGCCTTTCACAGCTGTTTATTTTAATTGCCAACAAGAGGGGGGGAAAGTTTAAATCTGGGCCAGAATTATAACTAGTATGATAAGTTTTCAAAGAGATGGGCATGCATTCTTTGGAGAGAAAAGAGCCTGTATACCAAGTCCTTGATAGCTGGTTCATATTGCCTTCTGAGCACCGGGCTGTCATAATAAAGAGTTATTCCTAGTAATAATAATGAATCATGGAAGAAAAAAATCACCACCAAGCTAAGCCCTAGGTAAGATGTGGGTCTAAGGGGTTCTGTATTATTAAATCAATTCTCTCTTCCTCTAGAAATTTGAAGATGATGTCGCCTACTGGCTGAACAGAAATCAAAATGGGCACGACTATTATGGTGATTACTACCAACGTCACTACGATGAAGATGCTGCGATTGGCCCCCGTGACCCCTACAGCTTCAGGCATGGAGCCAGTGTCAACTATGATGACTACTAACCCTTACTTACCACGCAGAGTACATAAAATCGGGAGGGGCACTTTGATACCGCTGCATCTCTAAGTGCCTGCTTTCTATTTTACTTTGTTTCAGCTGGTCTTCTCTAGAATCTTCTGTGATGGAAGAGTTAGGCATAGCACACACAAAAAAATTTTTGCTCCTATTTCATGCAGGTGCCTAATGTTCCACCTCATTTAAAAATAGGAATAAAGGCATTTTGTTAAAAAGTCTCTGCAAATTCATCTGGATGAAAATTAAGCTGCCACCAGGTTCCACCACCTTCATGTTTCTGATGCCCATGTGCGTGTGGCATGGCAGGTGGGAGCACATATGGGTTTGGCAAAGGACAGTTCTACCTTGAGCCAGAAGCCGTAGATGGTGCTCAGCTATCCCAACCAATTTCCCTATGACTATAGAAAATATTATCTATTTCACAGTAGGAGAAATATATTGAACAAGATTGAAAATCATGGAGAGACTAGACATGGTGTAAACTTTGAAACTGGGCCATTGACATACTTTATAACTGATACTGAACTAACTCCCAGAAATCATTTCTCATTCAAACCAGAGGTTATAAAGGACCTGTGACAACCTACCCCCACCAGAGTGTGCTCCTCAGAACAGCTGCCCTCTAAAATCAAGAAGCAATATAGAAGGGGAATGGAAACTCAGAGAAAAAGTGGAAGGGATGCTGTCACATGGAGGGGAATATAATTAATATCACAAAATGCAATGTCTGAATGGAGCTGATTTGTACACTTTCACCTAAAACTACTTTTTTTTTCTTCTGACCACCCGTCCCCCAAGAAAAAAGATAGCATTCAAAGAATAAACTTCTCACATTATTTTTCTTTTAAAAAGAGAGACAGAATGCTTTTAAACACACGAAACACGTGTGAGGGGGCAAATTCTATTTAAGAAACCATCAACATTTTAAAAGGCAGAGTCATACTACACAGTCAAACCTGAAAAAAGCTGAAACCGAGGTAAAGCCAGAACCTGTTGGAGAAGGAATATAATATTTTCCACAAATGACAGGAGAGTGCTATCACCGCGCCACCAAGGGCACAAAGCTGGAACATCAAGGCAGTCCCAACAAGTCCCGGCTCTCCCCATCCCACTGCTGCGACACACGTACTTCTTCATGTGCTAAGTGACAGGATGTAGTCGCAGAGCTACACCTTCACATGGTGGTCATTCCTAAGTTGTTAGTTTCCATTGAGTTAATTCTGACTCATAGTCCCTTAAATACAAAAGAACAAAACTCTGCTAGTCCTGTATCGTCCTCACGGTTGTTCATAAAATACCTAATGAACAGACTTTTCCAGGCCAATCCTTGTCACAAAAGCTTCTGTTTGTTGTGAAGATAAAGATGAAAATTCATGATATGAATCTTGGGAGAGCTGACCCCTGGCTAGTGCTTTAGCCTTTTGTCCTCCGACTCTTATTCTGCAAGTCAGCCACTCTAGCCTGGCAAGCAACTCTTCCATCAAAATCACGGGCCAGTCCCCACTTAGTGAAGAAGCAGCATCCCTGCAGCGATCAGTGATGTCATTATCCAACTGCCATTTCCTAAGGTGACAGTTCCTTCCTTCACAGGTGCTGACATGCCCAAAGGAAACAAAAGGAGCATCCACAGCTGTTGCCACTGAGTCAGTTCTGACCTAAAGTCTTCCTCGAATGGAGTAGGACTACCTCACAGGCGTCCCAGGGCTACAGTCATTATAATCATTACGGAAGGAGTCCTCACGTCGTGGGTTACGAAATGAACTGCTAGCGTCGAGGTTAGTGGTTCAAATCCGCGAAGCGCTCCATGGGAGAAAGATGGAGGTGACTGCTCCCAGGAAGATGTACCTGCAAAAGCTCAGAGGGGGCATTTCTAGTCTCTCCTTCAGACTAAGTAGCAATGGGCTGGGTTTGGGACTCTTTCTGGAAACAGACTGTCACATCTTTTCCCCAGGAACTAGTGTCGATTGTTCTGTTTGAATCACCCATCTCCCAGCTAGCAGCACTGGGGGGTGGAGTGGGTGACGCATTAGATGGCTAAGCACAGTTCCAAACCCTGGCTCCTCCATGGGAGAGAGATGAGGGCAATTACCCTCAACTAGTTTCTCTCGAAGACCCACAGGGGAAGCCCTATGACCTCCAGGATTGCTGTAAGTTGGCACCAACTTGATGGCAGCGTCTTCACTTCCTTGACAGATCTCTTTCTCTCTGCTGGACAGTGAAGTCCAGGGCAGGGAGTGCAGCTGTGTGTGCTGATTCAGACCCTTCAGTCTCCAACAGGGCCTACGCGGTGTCCCATGGGTCCTGGCTCAAGGAGGGGGAAATGGAGCTAGGTTCATTGTTACACAAGAGGAAAATGGAAGTCAAAGAATGGAATGGCTCATATCTTACGATCTATACACTGAATTCTGAACAGAAGGAGGCTTACAGTTCACTCAGTCTTGGGAGTCTTTCCCCCACATCTTCTCCCGCC
>PVJH01018988.1:29107-43941 GCA_004026705.1 Nesogale talazaci
ATTACCCCCCCCCCCCACACACTCAATCAGCACATGGGCAGCTAGCTACCTTCTGAGCAGGAATGTCACCATGCGTTAGAATGGGTGGATAGGAGAAGGGTAAAACCTAGGCTTCGTCTAAACCAAAGTTACTGCCATTGAGTCTATGCTTTAAGGACAGGGCAGAGAGGTTCTCAGACTGTAATTGCTTATGGAGAGTAGAAAGCCTTGTCTTCCTCCTGAGAAGCCGCTGGTGGTTTTGAACTGCAGACCTTGCGGATTGGAGACCAATGTGCCAACACTATGCCAACAAGGCTCCTTGAGTTTGCTCAGCGGTTTTTCCCAACCGTTCTTTTAATCCTATCAACCGATACTCTCAGAGGGGCCCTTTTGAAGTAAGTTAGTCTTCCCCCAGGGTTTTGGGGAATCGGGCCTTTCCATATAAAGCTGTGTCTTCGGTAGAGGTGGGAAATCCCCAATAAAACGATACTAAGGACTGAAGGCTAGAAACGGGAGGAGGCTATGTGCTCACATATTTGTGGGCCCACTCCCTCCTTGATGTTTTTCTGAGTAGGCTCCTAGAGAGGAGGAGGTGGGGAGGAGGACAGGCCACTGAGCAGGTGGACGCAATAGCAAGGGAGGAGCTTGGGAGGCAGAGCTTGGAAGAGCAGAGTCCAAGGAGTGCCACGGCTGCTCATATTTAACCAGCTGAAAGCCTTGAAGGAAGGTAAGACGCCAACTTCTGCTCCAAATTCTTACAACGGAATATGCTGTTTCACAAAGTGCTCCTGGCAGAATGGGTGTGTCTGTCAAGACCATGGACTCCTCTGCCTTTGCAGGCTACCGCTTCTGGAAGCCCGCAAGCACACAAACAGGCTCTTTTCCCAGGGAACACTGGCTTCTACCACCCACTCTCCCCAAGCTCCACATTCACTAGCATGGAGTCATGCCTGACTCAAAGGGAAACCTACAGCCTGATTCCTCCGAAGCTTTCACTAAAACTCCTCCATAAACCTAACTCGCAGCAATTATAGGTAGGCATTAAAGAAGGCACGTGAGAGTCAAAGGGACTCCCCAAACCCCTCCGGTACAGAAAAGGAAATCAAGACTCCAGGAAGTGCAAGAACTCGCTTCCAACTGGGCCCACGGTGGTGTGGTAGTGTCCTCATGTTCCCTGTGCCCCGTGTCAAGGTGAAGCTCTCAGAGAAAGGCAGGTGGGGCCACAGGACTCCCCTCCCATTGGAAAGCTACTCCAATCCTTGTGAATAAATAACAGAGCTAGGGTACGATGGCCCCAGAGCAGAGATGCAAAAGCTGTCAGCCTCGTCGAAGTGAAGCTGGGGCTCGGCCAGGGTGGGAATTCAAGTTCAAACTCACTGCCATGGAGTCGATGCGAACTCATTGCAACCCTACTGAACAGGGCAGTGCGGCCCACGTGGGTTTCAAGAGGGTCACTCGTTAATGGAGTGGAGAGGCCCATCATTTCCCCACGGGAGCCTCTCGGGGCTCCACGCAGCTGCTCTAGCAGCCCAACACCGAACCACACCAGCGCCAAGCCTTTGAGACCTCAAAGCAAAAGCAACAACAAACACGGGGTGAAACTTCACTGTAAAGTTTGTGTATGGAGTGCTCAGGCTGAGAATTAAGTTTTCACAGGGGCTGGGGGGAACGGGGGAATGTGTTACAGGACAAGTTGAGCATTCATGATTAAGAAGCCCAAATGCCGATGGAGCGGGTCTTACTGTGATGACAGCAAGTAGACGAATCCAACTCCCAACCTGTCTGACCTCCGACCGTTTGACTGATGGTGCTAGGAGTAAAACATGTGATTAATTGTCCCTCTATGACCCCTTCCCTTTGGCCAGCTGTTCTGGGAAGTCATTGAGTGACACCAGCCTCCTCCTTCCCTTCTCACTCGTTTTTATGTCCCGGCAACTTACTACCTGCTCAAGTAGCCAAACCAGGCTCCCACCTTCCCCACACTCTTTCTCTTTGGCCGTGTCCCGGCTTCATTTCATTTCTGTGTAACTAATCCACCTCCATTGTCAGTCGTTACTGACTCCTGCTTAATCCCCTGCCAATGAAGATTATTGAAACATAATCTTCTCAAGTTAAAGTTTTCACAGAGTTTGCCTCGAACAAAGAGGGCAGTGTGTGACATGGACAGACTACACCAGCAGCATTCAGCTTTCCCACCTCATGTTGGTAGGAACAGCGTTTGCAGTGGACGGCATACATTGATCTTCATTTAACGACCCACGCCTCTTCTTTGGAATAACTCCACAAGGTCCTAGCTAACATTGTGCTGAATCCATTTTGCAGACATTTTATTAACAACCTTTGCATCGGTATCCCAGGTTCACACTTACTTGACTAACAATGGCAGTTAACTCCTGGTGGTCATTTCCAGGCGGTCTGGTGGGTATGTGCTGGGTTGCTAACCTTAAAGTGGCAGTTTGGAATCTTCAGTTGCTCTGTGAAGAGATGGGGTTTTCTACCCCTGTAAAGAGTTAGTCTCTGAAACTGGAAGGGGAAGACCTACCCTGTCCTCTAGGCTCCCCAAGTTGGCCTCGCCTGTTTGGTTTTTCCTTTTGGGTCAATTCCAGCTTGGTATCACCCACTTTTGGGAAACCGTGATCTGTATTAGTCAGAGTTGGGTTTGTGACAGTCTTGCTTTTGTACAATGATTGTCCAGTTTGAGGTTCAAGGTAAGACTGGAGAATGAATTTGGGTAGAGTTCCTTCCTCTTCTGTTTTCTGTTAAGACATATTGAATTGGATTTAAATCTTTATAAATGTCTGTGGAATTCTCCACATAAACTTTATGTACCTAGCGATGTCTTTTCCAGGCAGCTCTAACTACAAATGCAATACCCTTTAATAACAAGGTATTCTAATTATCTTTCATAGTTGGTGAGTCACAGCTTATATTTTTCAAGCAATTGGTCTGTTTCTTTTGAAGTTGTCAAGTATATGTGTGGAATGTTCCTGGCATCCATGATCCTTTTCATGTCTGCGAGTGGTAATCTGTTTCACTCCTGATACTCGTAATTTGTCCTGTGTTTTCTCTTTCAGTCTTGCTCAGTTTATGAATTTATCTTTCCAGAGTCAGCAATTGTATTGTTTTTAATGTCATTTAGTTCCCCCTATCATGATTTCCGTTCTTTTGCTTGCTTTGGATTCTTTTTTAAAGTTTCTTCAGATGGGATCTTAATGACTGATTTCAGACTTTTTCCTTTTCTACTTTCTGAAACAATTAGGAATCTTTCCATTTTTCCTCAGTGCAAGCTTAGTTGTCTCAAAAATTGTATTACATTTCCATATAGACACCAGGGGGCTTCAAAAAAAGTTTGTGGAAAAGTCCAATTGATGATCTTTTAATTCCATGATTTCACAAACTCTTTGAAACTCCCTTGCATATACCCTTGTTCTCTAGGGCTCCTAAATTGGCCTAGCCTCTTTGACTTTTGCTTTGGGTCATTTCCAGCTTCCCCTAGGGTGTGGTATCACCCACTTTGGGAAACAGTGATCTACACTAGTCAGAGTTGGGTTTGTGATAGTCTTGCTTTTGTACGATGATTGTCCAGTTTGGGTCCATGTCATCAAAGACCCAGTGGAGCACCATACAAAGTTCCAAATCATTACTGAAGCACAGGCACACATCTTCCTTCTGCAGAGCAGCTGGCAGGTTTTAGAGCATCAATTTTCCAGTTAGCAGCCATGTTTTAAACCACCACACCACCAGGGGTTCTGTGTATTCACTTTCCAAACATTTGTGCTGTTATCAATTCCCATTGGACTCCACTATGGCCAGAGAGCACATGCTGTGTGACTCCAATTCTTTTCAACATGTTTTGTTTTATGGCTGAGGATATGTTCTATGTTGGAATATCACAAGGGCATTTGAAATGTGTTATTTAGATCCTGTTGGTGGATGGAGTGGTTGGACTTTTCTATATCTCTATTGGACTGATCTGTGGTGCTTAGATCTACAATTATAATTGTAGCTATATCTATCTATGTCTCCATGAGGAAGACTCAATTTGCTTATTTTACTTCTTTATTTAGCAGTTCTGGGTTTGGAGCATATACATCTAAGAATGTTAGGTTTTCATGGTAAGTTGATTCTTCGTGAAGTAATGTTCTCCTCTGTATCTACCAAGTTTTAAAAACTTTTGTTTTGGAATCTTTTTCTATTAATATAGTCAATCTAGTGCTTTATCTTGCATGTTTTTTATAATTTAAAATTTTTATCTACATGTATTGTACTTTAGTGGTGGCGTAGGGATTATGAGTTGGACTGCAAAAGCACCATCAACTCCACGGGAAAAAGACTGGGTTTTCTATTCCCATAAAGCTCTTGTCTCAGAAACCCACGGGAGGCTGCTATGATTCAGCACTGATTCGACTGAAGTGAGTTGTCTTATACTGTCATCTACAAAGTGACTTCCTGAGAGGCAGCAGATATCTAGGCTATGTTTTGCCTAAAACTCTGTCGATGTCTATATTTGGATTGATAATTTAGATAACTATTTTCATGTAATAATGCATTCATGTTTTAAGTCTGACATTTTGTATTTTGCTCTCTTTTCTCCATTTGTTTTCTTTCTCCTTTCTTCTTGTGGGCATTATCTTTTTATTGCATTTTAGATGATTTCTGCACGTCTCTTAGTCTAGCCTTTTAGTAGTCTCGACACCAAATAACATATCAAAATCTATCGTGTTACATTTCACCAGTGCAAAGTGTAGAAACCTCCTGCTATCATTTAATCACCATCTTATTTGCTTCCTTTTTGTTTGTTTGCTTCTGTAGAGTTGATTTTTAACTCAGAGCAGCCCCAGGAGACCGAGCTGAACAAGCCTGTAGGGTTTTCTTGGCTGTAATCTTTATGGAAGCAGATTGCTACTCACACCGCACCCCCCCCCCCCCCAACCCCCTTCTCCTGAGAGCAGCTGCCAGGGTTCAAACCACGCATTTTAGGTTAGCAGTGGAGAGCTTAACTATTTCACTGCCAGAGATCATATTTTCTCTACATGCACAATAACCACAGTCAAGTGCTATAAATTTTGCTCTAATTTCTAACATGGTTTAAGAAAATGTCAACGAGGGAAACTTACTGCAGTGAGCCAGATTCCCGTTGTTAAGATCTTGCTGTTGTTGTGACAGCCCCACATCACTCTGAGGTTCTGTTCACTGCTTCAGAACATTTTCTCTTTTACACGTTGCCCATTGCTCAGTATCCTCGCTGTCTGTGCCATTCTTCGTCCTCTTCACTCTGCTGTTGAATGCATCCACAGATTTTACTTCCACTTAATTCTCTGTGCCTTTTATTTGTTTAGTAAGATTTTGTTTATCCCATTTCCAGGGCATTTGTAAAATTTCCTACTGGAGAATTTTTGTGATGGTTTTAAAATCCTTCTCAGACAATTAATTGTGTCACCTTGGTATCAGGCATCTGTTGACTGTCTTCTCTCATTTTCAGAGTCTTGATTCTTGGAAGCAAAGTGAATTTTCAAAAAGTCCAGATCATTTTGGGTGATTTTTCTTAAATTCTGTGTTAGCAGACTTCTTCTAAAAGCACTGTAGTTTGTGAAGGGGTGGGGGGGTGGAGGGGAGAAGAGACGCCTATCTCATGACTGCCAACTCTAAATCAAGTCGATTCCAGCTTGTGACCCCACATACCAGGTTTCTAAGACCCTAAATCCTCACAGGAACATCCTTTTCTTTCTGAGGAATGGCTGGTGGGTTTGAAACATTGACCTTGATGGTAGAAGCCAGCTCAGAGCACCACCAAGTTTGGGAACAAAGCCCAAGATCCTTCTTTGACCCTGGTTGTTAAAACATGCTGTAGTAATGTAGTAGTAATATCTCATCAATGTTCCCTGTGGCCTCCAGTGAAATCGTGGGAAGGGGGTTTATCTTGTTAACACCGTGTAGTGAAAACAAAGCTGAAAGTTCCAACAGGTCTTCTCCTATCACACCGTAGCAGGGTGTGTGAAGGGGCCTCATGACTAGTGAACACAGATGAAAGACCAGGCTGCCCCCAGGTCTCTACAAGCACCCTGAAGGCGAAATGACCACCCAGCAGAGATGAATGCTCCTCTAGGCTGCCTGGGACCACCCCAGTAGGTGGGCTGGGTTTCCTTGTCTGGCAAATTTTTTATGTTATTTGGCTGGAGTAGAGGTCCAGCCCTAAACAGACTGTCTGTTTACAAATTTCGTCGTTAGGCTCTCTTTCCTGGTCCTCTGACTGGAAAGCACAGAAAGTTCTGTTGGGATATGTTTGGGTCTGAATGGACTGGACGGCAGCTGAGTTTCTGTTTGACCCATTCGTGGTTGCTGTTGGCTGTTCCAACATCCCAGTCTGGGATGCATGAGGAAGAACACGAAGCCCATGGCGACGGCACTGCCGTGGTATTCCGTGGACTCCTAGGTCCTAAACTGATCTTCCTTTGCTCCACCTTGGGATCGTGTACAGGGTCATGGGCTGTTCTTTGCTGTGGCTGTTCGTTGTCCTTGCTGTGATGTTGACTCAGCACAGCACCATGTTTTCAGAGGAATACAGCTCCACAGGCTTCTCCAGGCTGAGACCCTTGGGAAGCAGGTCCCTGGGCCTGGCTCCTGCAGGGTCTCTTGTGGGTGCTAAGAGCCCCCCTTCCAGTCAGTAGTCAAGTAACCATGTGTACAATCTCACTTATTTTTTTTTCTTTAAAACAAACCTCACATTACTTGGTTAACTCGTACATCCTGGGTCTTTCTATTACCTGGCATTTGGTTTACTTTACATAACATGTATATCAAGTACAGAAACATAAAACTTAAAAAAAAATATATCAACACAGTAACATTTTCCAGAAAACGTTAAGGCTCTGGTTTTTCCTTGTAATACAGCCTGAGAAAAGTAAACCTTGTTCCTCAACATGGCAGAATTACAAACAGGACCTTCAGATTTTCAACAGAGAAGATACTTGTGTGCCAGTGAGGGCAGCGAGGCACTGAGGCTAACTTTCAAGGCACAGCCGTCACTGCCCCTGGGCAGGGTGGCGACTTTCAAGGGTAACAATCAAACACAGAGGCCGTGCAGGCAAAGTACAGAAACCACTTGCACACACGCAAGTTGAAACATTTAACCCCGACATCGCTTCTTCCCCAGGAAAGAGCTGAGCATATTGCTGATTTTTCAGTCTCTCTTCGGAGATCAAACTGAAACTCACACTGTTGGTCCAGGCAGCATTTCACCCCATGTAATTTCTGGGTTGAGAACGGAGGTCAAGCTCATGCACAGCCAAAAACCACGAACCAGAATGGCGGCTCATTCTGTGCCAGGGCCCAGCTCAAAGATGCCGCCACGACTCATGAGGCAGCCACAATGCCACAGGCTGCTCATTGGGGCCAGTGGGCGGGGCTCGGCATGCACATTCAGACTCGGCTCTGTAGTGGACGCCTTGCGTGACCTCACTGTGACTGACATGAGAGCAGTTCTTATCCCTGCAACAATGCACCGATCCCTCAGTGCAGGCACCCATCATCTGCCCCACACGGCCCCTAGTCCCTCTGCCAAACCCCAACCGACCAAACACACGCCCCTCTAGTTGGTGGCAACTCACAGAAACCCTGTTGGGCAGGGTGGAACTGCCCTGTGACTTTCTGAGAATACCAGAATTCCCACTGTTCATGGGACTACCAGGATCCACCTTTCTCCCAAGGTGTGGTTGGTGGTTTCGAACTGTTGATCTTACGGAGGGCAGCCCAACAGATAACCACAATGCCACCGGGGTTCCTTGTCAGAGCCACTCAATATCATTTGCCTCTAGTCCTGGGACTTCAACGTGCATAACATTCACGATTTCCCCGGATGCAGCCCTCCTTTCCGTAGCATGACCAGCCCCTTTCTCTTGCTCGTCACTC
Source organism: Nesogale talazaci (assembly GCA_004026705.1). NCBI lineage: Eukaryota > Metazoa > Chordata > Mammalia > Afrosoricida > Tenrecidae > Nesogale > Nesogale talazaci. The sequence continues at coordinate 36,995 of PVJH01018988.1, forward strand.
GAAATACAAACACTTTACAAAAACCATGAAAATGGAAGCCATTGATCCCATGGTAAAATTCTGATCGTGAGGAAGTCCCTGTTGTTGTCTGTTGCGACGGACTTGTCTGGACTCACGCTGACTACATGTACAACAGACTAAGACTCTGCCCAGTGCTGTGGCATACAGAACTAGGCTGAAGGTTAGACCGATGTGATTCCTAGGGTTCCCAATCTACTCTAGCAAGCAGACTGAGTACCGGGCCTTTCTTCCTACCCAACTAAGTCTCGAAGTTCAGGTGAAATCTGTTCATCATCGCACCATGGCAGTCTCTGCCGGCAGAGGGGCAGTAGCTGTGCACACACGACTAGAAGTGGAGTTCAAGTTTCCCCCATGGAAGGCAAGAGCACCTCCTTGGAATCAGCAGTGTCTCAGGTGGGAACTGAGGTGAGAGTTCTGGGGTGGCTGGATGTTCTCGAAATTGTACCAGACGAAGCCCCCAGCTCCCAAGGTCTATGTCCCCACTTCAATGTTTGGGGTCTCCATTGTTATGAGGTGCCATGGAGTCTGTTCCAACTCAGAGTGATGCCATGTGCCACAGAAGGGGCCTGTTCGTCCTTGTGTTCAGGCCCACTATGGCAGCCATGGCGTCCATCCATCTCGTTAAGAGTCTTCCTTGATTTGACTTTCCCAAACATGATGTCCTTCTCTCCTGATAACGTGTCCTAAGTACACAAGACGAAGTCTGAGCTGCCCCTGCCTCTGATGGGCATTCTGGTGGTACTTCTCCCCAGACACAGTTGTTGATAGTTTGGGCAGTCCATGGTACTTTCTTTGATCGAGGGTCTCTATTAGCAGTTCAAAAACTAACCTTTGGGTCTGTCCATTACCCTTTGTCTCTACCTCAGCAGCAAACAGTTTGTCATTTATGGCTTAGGCCAAAGGAATAGAATAAAAAACGAGATGGCAATCTCAAGGGGCGAGCTCTTTGACCCAACTTCTAGAGATTCTGATTTGAACACATGTCAAATTAACTAACAACCCGAAGGTCATTTTATGGGCAAATCTCATCTATACTGCAAAAGGTAACCAATCATTGATTTACCATTCGGGAATACAGCTATCAGTAGGTCTTCCACGTTCAAACACCTTCAACTCATAGTAAAAAGGGCACCGCCTACCTTTCCATCGCCTTTCTCTCCCTGGCTTGTGCTTAAGTTTTCATCTACTTCACAGAGCGAGGCTACAAGGACACCTGTTGCTTTAACTTTCTGTGCTATCCTCTCATTTATCAAGGGGAAAGTGAATACAATAGACCACTTCTAAATAACTCTTAATTAAAATGAAAGCTCTCAAAAGTGAGTTTCACCTAACAAATCTGTTCACAAGTGGTTCTGTATAAGTCAAAGGGCACTTCTCTTTTCCCCTTCCTTCTTCACTGCTAGGAAAAGACCTAACCTGCTTTTAATCCTGAGGAACTTAAGCTCTGAAAACATTTCCACATGGCAATGAGGATTCTATGTGCAGGTCTGATCCATGAAACTTGTAAACATTTTAAACAGCCACACATCAACTTACATTACTATGCGAACTTGGATGCCTTCAGAAACTTTCATCTCAACTAAAAGTCTCAAGGATCCCCCTTCTCTCCCTCCCTCAATCCAATGCCCCAAGCAAAGCAGAAAACTGATCTTTTTCAACGAACAGTCCATAACTGGTTAGGTTTCCATATTTTATTAAAATAGCATATTCACCCACTGTTAACCAAGACACGGTTAACCTTGTTTTCTCCCAGGACACGCAGCACGACACAGTAGTGATTCCGACGTCCGTAATCATGAGAACTCAACAGAAGCGTTTCAAAAGTCAAGTACGCAACTGAAAACTCGACCTCGGACACATCCTGGATTAAAAAAAACATCAAGCTCTCACACAGAATTCTTTATCGGCCTGAACAGTGAGTGTCAGAGCACCACCCACCTGGCGACACTGCAGAGTCTTCTCTCTTCTTTATGCATAGTATAATGTCTCCTTGTAAGTACCCACTTTTATAAATAAAATTGGCATTTTCACCCCATTTAATGTTCCTTTTCAGCTTCACAAAGAAACTAGTAAATAAAACTGTCGGCGACAGTCACAACATATGCTCTCACGGCAAGATAAAAAACGTGAAAATATGCAAAGATGCATCTATCCTATTTTACACATAAAAAGAGAGATTTAAAAAGTGCAAGGCAAAGTCTGCAGTTTGTTTTTGTTTTGTTTTGTTTTGTTTTTGGAGGGGAGGTTTTAGGCACATCCATTTCGTTAAAGCAAGCTTCAGAGTGAAATTCCAGTTTTGTTCTTCATGACACCTGTTTTCAGTCTTTCTTCGAAAAATAAACATAATAAAGAGGAAAACAAACAAAAACATATCCCGTCAAGTGTAAAACAGGAAGGCTCCTGCCCGAGGAAGTGAGGGGGCCTTCAGTTGTGGCGTGTCCGTCCTTTCTTTATTCGGGCCGGCTTGGGCTTGGGGATGTACTGATTATTGGCCTGGTACTCAAGCTCTTTGCGGAAGTAGTGGATTGCTTTATTTAAGCCTTCTTCCAGTGGTACCTGTTTAAAGAGGAAAGTGAAAGTGAGAGACAAGGTCACAGCCACGGGAGGTCTTTCTCAAAAGGGGCTGAAAGACTGTCTCTGGAACATCACAGTCAAAGGACATTGTTACAGATTCCATGTGTCCCTAAAATATACGTGCTGTAAATCTGAACCCCACCGGAACCTGGGCCACCTGCTCTGGTAAGGGGTTTATCAGTCCCTTTTGAGATTGACGGGAGCAAGCTGGGCAGAAGCCAGCAGCAATAGTGGAGAAGCCAGGCCATCCAAAGACCTTCACACAGAGGCCCCAGGAGGGAGAAGGTGGGATGGGCTCATGAAGCAGGGAGCAGGTCAAGAGGGCAGGACCAATCCTAGTTGAGGAGCAGAGGGCGCAGCAGTCACATCTCTTGGGATCTTACAGGCCACTGGCACGGGTTTGACTGAAGATCCACAGGGGGGACATGAAGGCCAGTTCACGTTTCTCTCGGCCCTTCCCTCACGTTTAAGATGGTGTTTTATCTGCACGACTCAAAAGCACGAGAACCGGTGGTTCTGAGTTCCAATCGGAACTCGCTCCGATCCTGGCACCTCGCCGAGCCAGAGTCTTGCTGGTTATCGGCAGGCAGACAAGCAAGTCCAACAGAGAATAGAGGCTGGGAGCCAAGCCAGGCGGGGTGTGTGGCTGCATGAAGACTGGAGCCACCTCCCCAAAGAACAGAGGCCAGTGGCAACCGATACCCTTAAACTTGAATGCTGGGGCCCAAGTCCCTTCACAGGGGGTTCCCCACTTGGACAGGGACGCTAGGGGCGGGGAGATATTTCACAAGGCACGTACCACGGGCTCCCATCCCAGCATCAGCTTCGCTTTCTTGATGTCTGGCTTTCTTTTCTGTGGGTCATCCTGGGCTTCAGAGAGAAACTGGATTTCACTCCCACTGCCTGAGTTGATCAAGGCAACGAAAAACAAACTGGTTAAGCGACATCACATACCATTTGGGATTTAAAATTCCCCCGCCTACTAGGAAAATAGAAATTGCTGCCTGGGAGTGAGAGGAGGGTGTAGATGTCACACGTGCATCTCGAGGGAGGCCGGTTAACCACCTACGATGGGGCTGCTCACCAGAGAAGCGCATTGGTGCCGACAGTGGCCGAGGCTCACTGGGGTGCAGAAACCCATGTTTACGTGTGCTCCCTGAGAGCTCGGCAAAGGGGTGCCTGATTCTGCCTCAAGAGGTCTGCGTTTACCTTGCTCTCAAATGAGAAGGCCTGCCCGACACCACAGCCTTGGTGAAGGGGTGTCTACAGTCAGCTAGCAAATCCAGGAGTGTCGGCTGGGTCTAATTCCAGAGGAAAGGAAAGTGGCTGTGTGGTAGTCACATGGACAGCCCCCAATAACCACACCCCCTGGTGGGCCTGAGTCTGAGGGCTTACCCAGCAGAATGTGGTGGAAAACCACCCCAGGGCCAGACCCGGGCCTCCACTGTATACACCCTGGCCACTTAAACCTCAGTGCCCGTGCACAACTTGAATCAACAGGCCCTGTGTCCCGCTACCCTGCTGAAGAGACTGCGTGGACCCAGAGGGACGAGCCTCCTTGTCGCATATCCTAGTTGAGCTCAGACCCTGGATGACCATGACCAGCCAAGAATCTCCCTGGCGGGGGCAGTCAGTCCCAATCAGAGAGCGACATCTCCAGCAAATGCAATGATTCTAAGTCACCATGGTTCCGAGACAGGGTTTCCAGTGGCGTGGTGGTTACGTGTGGAGCTGCTAACCACAGAGTCATCAGTTCAAAACCACCAGACGCCCCCGAGCGGGGAGGGTGAGGGTGTTCAGGACCCGTCAAGAGTTCTGGTCTCAGAAACTCACAGGGGCAGTTCTACCCCGTGTCACAGGGTCGCGATGCATTGGTCTCGATGCCGTGGCAGCGGGTTTGGTCTGGGGGTCCGAGGAGGTCTGTTGTGCAGCAATAACAGAGGCATTCTGATGATCTTGTGTCCCACCTAGTGTCGCACATCCCTCACCCGCGGCCATTCGGTCCAACTGCTCCCTGGGGTGTGACCAAAGCGGTCAGTCTGCAGGGAAGCTGAGAGGCTCATCTTTCTCCCCTGGAGTGAGTGAGAGATTCAAAGTGCTGTCACTGTTGTTCGTAGCCCAACCTTTAACCAGCTCTGGCACCTGGGCTCCTTGCAGTCCACACCGACTGTCAATGCCGTCGAGTCCATGCCAACGTAGAAGGACGCTGCAAAGAGGCTTCTGAGGCTGGACTCCTCTCCAGGAGCAGACAGGCTCATCTGGGCTCCCATGCTTTGGATTCCGAAAGTTAAACTTGCTGCCGGCAAGTCCATGCCGCCTCCTCTCGACCTTGTAGGACCGGGTAGACCCGCCCCTGGGGGTTTCTGAGACGGCCACTCTTTACTGGAGCAGAACGTTTCATCTGTCTCCCCTGAGTGGTTTCAAACTGCTGCGCTTGTGATTAGCAGTCTGATTTGTGACACCCCACCACGTGGACCCCTGTACCTTGCATCCGCCTTTCTCAAATGTGAATGTGCGTGTGGACCAGGGGAGGAGCTGGACGGCGGGCAGACTTTAAGTACAGGGGCCTGAGATGGGGTTCGAGACCTGCCTTTCTAACGGATGCTGCCGAGCGTCAGGCCTCATTCTGGGGAGAGCCAGGTGGTGCCACCCCACCCTCTCGCCCTGAAATTCTATGCTCCGCATCTATACACTAAGCACGCCAGTGGCCGTAATTCAAAGGAGTCTATCCTGCCCCATCTCAAACCCGAGAAGCATATGCACTCCATGCTGGAGACCTGAACTAAACAGAGCCCCTGGTCCCCGTTATCTCACCATTACTTGAGTAAAGAATCAGAAAACACTTCATTGTCCCTGATAAAAAGTTCTGTTCTCTTCTGATTCCATTAGTTTCTATTAGCGACGCAGCTCCTAGTCCAGGTGCTGTCAGCTGATAGGGTAAGTGCATGTTGACCTCACTTGGGCAGCCATTTCTGCTACTTACCAACAAGGTTCTTAATTAACTGAGCAAATTCGAGGATTGTGTGTTCTTCGGGGTTCCCCTAAGAAAGAAAGGTTTCTGGTTATCAGTGCGATGAACACAACCGCCGCCACTGCACCCCCCCCCCCCACCGGCCGTGCCTGACGCTGTTTGTGGGCGGAAGCCCCCTGTCCCCCAGCGTCATTGTCCTCGCGCTGCAGACTCTCTGGGCTCTGACTTCTTTGTGAGGCCGCTCGTTCAACGTGGGGAAGAGGCAAACTGTCACTCCCTCTCCCTTTGGCCTTTCAGACAATACTCGGCATGTTGCAAGCCTCCCCCTCAGATACGTTGCTATCTAAGGAGCACGTGCATTCCCTGGTCTAACCGCCCCGACAATTTCTCCACGTAACGTAAGGATAACTTCAGTGGCGCTTGACATAAAAGTCCGGGTGTGCAAAATCAGCTTTCCTAAGAGATGTACTGCGCTAACTGCGTGATTCCGTGTAAACGTGCCCAGCTCGCACGTGGCAGGAAGTCACAGCAGAAATGAAGCGCAGCTCCCCACGGCTTCTCAGATGGAGAGTTCCAGCCAATGAGGGAGGAGTGCCAAGTAAGATATTGTTCATTCAACAGAAGGAAGGACATTCTGTTGATGGCAACGGACCACAGGTGGAGGCAAAGCGCACAGCGGAGATGTAAGCTCTCCAGCATGGGGTGGGTGTATGTGTGTGTGTGTGTGTCCAGGACTGATGAGAGACTGGGCCAGACAGCTCAGGGGTCCCTTCCAGCATGCAGGGAGGGGCTTGGACTGTGGGCAGCCCTGATGGCCAGGAAAGCAATCTGCACATTTGAATTATAGCCGCAGTCACTCTGTGGAAAGCTTTCTTCTTTACGATGTCCATCTGCTAAAATAAACCCATATTGACTCAACTCCTGTGAAGCTGGTCTGTTCTCTAGTTGTCACGTGAAAGGAAGGCTGACAAAAAAAATGTCTGCCCGCTTTGAGGAGGGATGCTGACCCTTAGCGGGGAGATTCACAGCTATGGCACTGATGCTGAGTCAGAGATCCTGTGGGGTGGGGCAGAACCGCCTCTCTGAGGCTGTAATTCTCGCTGGGAGGAGACAGCCTCCTCTTTCTCCCTCGGAGTGGCTGATGGTTTCAAACTGCTGGCCTTGTGGTCGGCAGCCCAACTTAATACCCGTGGTACCACCGGGCCTCCTCCAGGCAGAAGTCTTAAGCTCTGTGTTTCTGAGGTCCTGGAGACAGTCCATTGTCATTCTTTTTTTGTTTTAAATTCTATGGTTTTTCTGTAGCAGCCTTGTGCGCGCTTCCCCTCCGGCATCCCGCCCAGCAGCAGATGCACACACACGGTGCTGGCAGGGCTGAGACGGA
>PVJH01018989.1:0-43807 GCA_004026705.1 Nesogale talazaci
GTGGGATAGCTGGATCATAGGGTAGCTCAATTTCCATTTTCCTTAAGTATCGCCAGACTGCTTTCCATAGTGGCTGTACATATCTACATGACCACCAACAATGTAGAAGTGTCCCTATTTCACCACATCCCCTCCAACATTTGTTGCACTCCGATTTTCTGATCTGGGCTAGCCTCAAGGGTGTTAGATGATATCTCATTGTTGTTTTGATCTGCATTTCTCTGATGGCTAATGAGCGGGAGCATTTTCTCATATGTTCACTGGCCATGTGGACCTCCTCCCTAGTGAAGCTTCTTTTCATTTCTTTTTCCCATTTCTTCAAAGGGTTATCTGTTTTCCTCTTCTTGCAGGAAACAAGGATATTGTAGATTTTTGTAATAAGCCCTTTGTCTGTTGTATCATTACTAAAAATCCTCTCCCAGTCTGTGGGTTGCCTGGCTACCCTCTTGGTAAAGTCCTTTGATGTACACATGTGTTTTATTCTAAGTAAGTCCCATTTGTCAATTTCAGGTTCCCCTCCATGTGTACCCTGTCCTAGTGCAGTTAGCCTTTGTATTCCCTGGGTCAGTGTTCTTAGGTTTTCCCCAATTCTCTCGCTAATGGTTCTGATGGTTTGTGGTTTTACTTCCAGGTCGCACATCCCCCTTTGTACAATTCCCAAAATAACCTCTTTCTGTTCTTATTTAGACCTTTGTTATCCTTGCTACATGTTCATGGGAGAAATGAATAAAAATATTTTTGCATAATTTTAACAGTAAATGATTGCAAATATCTTGAATCCATCACAGGAAATAGATTCATTATAACATATTTATATGTAGTAGTTAACTATAAGTAACACTTTTCCTTATTTTTTTGCTTATTATTATTAGTTTCCCATCCCCCCCAACTTCCCTGCCAAAACCCTAAGTCTATTAATCTAATAACTTTCACGTAGATTTACGTATATTGAATTTCCTATAAAGTAAATCATACCCAAGGGCTGAGCCCTGGTGGCGTAGTGGTTGTGCCTGGGATTGAGGCCTATTGGGATGGGGGTTTAAATCCAGCAGCAGCTCTACAGGAGCAAAGGCTGGGCCTCCTACTCCCACCACCAGAGGGCAGTGATGCCCCCTCAAAAAATAAAGTAAATCATACCCAAAAAACCCCAAATAACAAAATTAGACATAGAAAAGCTTGAACCCCAAAGAAAGAAAATAATAATAAAAACTAGAACAAACCGAAAATATATCAAAGAGGAAAACAAATGATAATACAATGAATTTTAGCCTAACTGTGTAGTAATTGACTTTACAGTGCACTGTATGTGAGGATAAGGCTCTTCACATTCCTGATTGGTGGTCTGGGAATTCAGTGGAGGTCAGTCCATGTGGAGACTCAGCAAATGAATTTGGAGCATTTACTCTCATCCATAGCTTTCTGCAAACCACATGCTCAAAATTTAAACTCTGATAAACCCCCTCCCCCTCTCTGATCTTAGATTTTATTATTTAGTCCTTGTGTAACACAGATTGATGTTCTTCTTCCATGTGGACTTAGCTAGCATCTCATTTAGATGGATGCTTTTTTAAGACAAGTTTCTAAGACCCCAGATACTATTCTTTTTTTTTTTTGGGGGGGGGCGGGGAGGGCATCACTGCTTTCCGGTGGTGGGAGTAGGAGGCCCAGCCCCACTGCTGGAATTGAACCTCTGTCCCAGTGGGCTGCAGTCCCGTGCACAACCACTACGCCACCGGGGCTCAGCCCCCAGATACTATTCTTTATGATAGCTGGGAACCATTTGATTTCCTTACCACACTTTGCTATAGCTCTCGTATTGTCAGCAGTCCTTCATGAGGACACGTATCAAGCAGGGCCATCTCTTAAGAACTGATTATTCCTAGGTTAGGACTTAGGACTAAGCGCAAGGTCAAAGGCCGAGCCCCAGTGGCTAGTGGTTGAGTGCGGGACTGCGGTCCATTGGCTTGGCGGTTCAAATCCAGCTCTCAGGGAACAAGGCTGGGTAGCTCCCACGACCATCAGACATCAGTGATGCCAAAAAAAAGAGCAAGGTCAAAATCCATTCAGATATCTAAGGTTTACATATATGTGTGTGTATGTGTGTGTGTGTATACATGCATATATCCCAATCCCACTTTAGTGGCAATGTAATCAACTTCTTCAGGGATAATATAAGTAACCGCCATGGATCCTTTGGTAAACTATCTATACTTGTATAGAATTTAAACTACTATTAAACTCGCCACTGGTATAGAATTTAAAATATTATTGAGATAAGGCAGATATTCATATGTGAGAAAGCTTTTTAGACTAAAATACACAAAATGCTCATTTATACATATTTAAAAATTTTAACGACTAAATCCTCTTTAAGAAAATGATCATGGTTCCAGCATAGAACACTGAATTCACTACCACTCATTTACTTTGGCAGAACTATGCCTGCAGAACTAAGATGTGTCATAAAAAGTTGAGAAAATATGAATTGAGTAAGTATGCCTTTCAAAGATTAGGAGTTTAGCCCTCATATGTCAACTCATCTGCATACCAAGAGAAGTCAATAGTGTAAGTGAAATAAACAATTTTCTAAAATTACAGAAATTAGCAAAATTAACTCCAGAATAAATCTAAAATCTGTTTAAATGTATAACAAGAATTAAATTAGTAATTTAAAATTTTTTCTATAGGGCTGAGCCCCGGTGGCATAGTGGTTGTGCACAGGATTGCGGCCCACTGGGATGGAGGTTGGATTCCAGCTCCACAGGAGCAAAGGCTGGGCCTCCTACTCCCACCACCTGAGGGCTGTGATGCCCAAAAAACTGAAAAAAAAAAACAAACTGAAATTAAGAAAACAATTCTCACAATAGTGTTGTGTTAGACTGGGTAGACTAGAAAAACAAATTCATAAGCATGCATGTGTATATAAGAGAGTTTTATATAAAGGGTAATTGTACATTAAGAAAACATCCCAGCCCTGTCCAGATCAAGTCCGATATTAGCCCCTATATCTAACAACAATCTACAAAGTCCTTCAGATTCACGAAACACATGCAATGAAGCCAATGCAGGATGATCACAAGCCAGTGAGTAGAAAGTCTTGGATCCACTGGTGGTGTAAGCATCCCAGCCCTGGCAGGAGTCTCCACTTGGCTTCTCTAGATCCTTGTTTCTGGCTGCATCAGGGTAGGTCCATGTGGCTTCTCCTCAGGGATGTCTCTCAGGAGCCAGCCTGTCAATCAAGTCTCTCAGGCAGCAAGTGTTGTCAGCAGAAAGTCTCCAAGAAAATGAACTGAGAGAGAGAGTTTCTCCACCTCTAGGAAGAAATGACCACATTTCCCAGAATTCCTAGGAGAAGGCCATGCCCACACAGAGGTCCCATTGGCTATCCCCAGATTGACAGGGTAGACTCCAGCCCTATACTCTTCATCCTCAAATTGACACCAGATTAGGTGACTGCCACAAGCGCCCCAAAGAAAGCACTTAATAAACACAATTACTAACTTTAGTAGAAGTATAACAAAGCTATAAATATTATTGAGAGAAAATTTAAAAGATCCAGATGAAATAGACATTTCACATTGTGTGCGAAGTTATTTTACTTACTCTAGTTAGAAAGAAAATCTCCCTTACTAAATTCAGTTAGCCTAAGATACTTGATGCAGTCCCTGTGGAATTTTTATAAATTGCTCAAAGGTAAATATGTTGGATGTGGGTATCACATAGAAGAGCCAGATAACTCTTGAATGGCAACTCCTTTACCTATTAGTGTTGGTGACTGTAAGTGATTTAAAACTGTCTAGATAGTCAAAGACATCCTGAGAGTAGCCTGAGACTTCAAGCAAACTCATAAATAACAGTTGCTTCCCATGGTTCTCCTAAAACCTGAAGTAATAAAACATCTATATGTAATGCCTCCAAGTCTAAATTCCAAAGTAAATATATATTCTGATTTCAAATAGGACACCACAAAGATAACCTGTATTACTGCAAGTCTCGTTGGCATTCTTCTTCTAATAAAATGTCCTGTCTCTTCCTCTAACTTAGAGTGAGTACATTGGTTGCACTACTCCAGGTTAAGATAACATGCAGTTCAGGTTACATTGTGGATTGGTGTGCTGATATGTTGCTAGTGTAAATATAAAATGGTGCTGACAGTTTGACATTTCTTTAAAAGTTAAACAAAAATTTACTGTACAGCCCAGCAGTTCACTCCTAAGAATCTATCCAAGAGAAAAGAAAGCACTTGTGTACACAAAGAAGTATGCACAAATGTTCATAGCAACATTAGTCAATGCAAATGTCTGTCAACGGTTGAATGGATAAACAAAATGTGACTTATCCTTACAATGGACCAATTAAATGAAATTATCTGATACAGCTCTAGCACAGATAAGCTTCTAAAGCATCATGCTAAGTGAAGGAGCTGGAATAAAAGTCTGTATCTTGTATGGTTCCTCTTATAAGAGGTTAAATTACTAGAGATAAAAAGTAGATACATACATATTTTAGGATTAGGACAAGGAATGGGCATTAACTATAAATAGGCCTTGAGGAAACTTTTGAGGATAAGGAAAGTTGTACATTCCTATACATGTACTAAAATCATTGAATTGTACTCTTGGAAAATGTTAACTTTATGGCATATAAATTATGCCTCATTAAAGCTTTTATTCATTTTACTCAGAACTTTCAGAATAACACAAAATTAGCATTCCTAAACTGAAAGTGCCCTTAAAGTATTCCGAGCAGAAATTAAAATAACTGTATAAGGATAGAATTCTATAAAAAGGTAGGCAAGGAGAATGTAAAATTAAGCATACCTACTTTACTTTAAAATTAATGACAACATGCTCTATCAATTAGTGTTCTTCAGAGAAACAGAACCAATCAATATGGATATAAATGTATACATACAAAATATATAAAAATAAAACATATTAAAATATCACACAATTGATGTCTGAAATTTGTAGAGTGAGTCAACATGCCAGAAATTGAAGCAGGGGGTTATATACTACAGTCCTGAGGCAGAATAACTTCTTTCAAAGTTTTTGCTTTTATGGGTTTTAACAGATTGCATGGGACCCATCCATGTTATAAAAAGGAATCTTTTTCAGAGTCAGAGAGATGGTGAATGGGGAAAGATCCCATTTCGATCCAGCTGAGCGACCCCAGATGGGGTGCAGGCAGGGTCAGGAGCACAGATTGAGGATATACGCCAACAGAAAGAAGCCTTCTCTCCTTTTCTTGTTAGCCAGGCTTTCCTTGACATGATTCTTTTATCTTTCCTATGCCCTAGCACTCTTCTGTTTTTTACTTTTACTCAAGGCAAAAATCTTTATTCGTCCAGAAACCTTTCTCACACTCATGCATTAATGTGCCTAGTGTTGTGTCCGTCCACTCAAGATGCCCTTTTCACCAGGCAGGACAGTACTAAAGAATCAGGGCCCCTTACATCAAAATCACTTATGGCAGCAGTTCTCAGCCTATACGTCACAAGCCCTTTGGGGAATTGAACAACCCTTTCACAGGGGTCGCCTGATTCATAACAGTAGCAATATTACAGTTATGAAGTAACAATGAAAATAATTTTATGGTTGGGGGGGGCGTCACCACAATATAAGGAACTGTATTAGCATCGCAGCATTAGGAAGGTTCAGAACCATTCATTGACTTATGACCTTCCTTGTAAAGACACTGATTTCTGGGGTTCATCTGTCCCAAATCTGTAACTTCAAATCCTGTCAGTTCAGCTCTCCTTTTTACCAAAAGAACATTGAATTAGCACCTCAGTGCTAGGCATTGTAATATGACTTGTTCAGAGTAAGAAAAAAGGAAACCTGACTGCTGCTATCATTGAATTTACAGTCTTAGGGTGGGGTCCTGCAGTCTTCAAAGTCCGTTTTGGTACCTCTTTTACAGTCTTACCCTTCCCTTTTCATGTTACCAGCCATAATTTGCTTTCTTCACTGACTGTAGGAAAAAGGATTGCCAGCTTCTTTATGTCAAGGTTTGTGTCCTTCTCATCTTTCTGTTCACTGCAGAAGTTAGCCATGCTTTGAATGAAATAAATATATGTTGCATTAATATTATTTAATGGATATTTTATTGCTAAACTTTTCTTTCCATCTAAGGGTATATTTTATAGCCAGTTTTAAATTATCACATTTTTGAGCATAAATATTTTCTTTCTTCTATCAGTGATGTTATCAGGGGCTTGGTTGTGCTTTTCTGACGATTGCCCTTCATTTGGTGGCTGAAGGGCACTTTTCCCCTGCAGTGCCCATGACATCATTGGCAGGAAAGGCTGCTCCATTTGTGGCTTGACTTGTTACCTCTAGTTAGCAGAGAAGGTTCCCTGTAATGTAGGTAGCGGATGTGTGGTAGTAAAAAGGGGAAGTTATGGCCTCTTGGATAGTGTAAAATGATGCATATTTGTCTGAAAATTAAGGACTTATTTTTCTTGGTTCTAAAAAATTTATGTAGACTTTACTGTTACTGTTAGCAGTCTTAAATTGTGTTACATTACTGTCAAATTGGAGTGCTGCTTATAGTTTCACATGTGTCATTTATGAAAATCTCCATTGTTATAAAACAGATCTGATCACTTAGAAAAATAAGAAGCTGAATACTAATGTTGCTGTTCATTCTTTATATCAGTATCAAAAGCCTTCTTAAAATTCTTTGTCTGGTTGAAGGAAATTAGTTAGAGGGGCCATCAACATTTTTCATCATAGTCTCTCTTTTAAAAAAATTGTAATTACCCATGTACCTGTTATCTAACAATAAATAGAGAAGTATCACATTTAGTGAATTATGGGGAAGGTATTTTGGGAATATAAAGAAGATCATGTTATATGAAAATCCACAAAGAGAAAACATTGCAAATTGCCTTTGTTCTTATGTGCCGTGTATTCTTTCCGATTCACAGCAACCCTAGGTAGTAACAAAATGAAAGTCTGCGCCTGCATTGCCCTTACATTTTTTATGTGTTTGAGTCCATTATTGTAGGTCTTCTGTCATTTTGTCTGGTTACGGGTCTTCTCCCCTGACACTCTAGCAAGTATGGTCTCTTCTGCAGCCGCTGATCTCAGCTGGTATCATTTCCAAGCTACTTGCAACCAAGCCTCTTGGTCCTTGCTTCAAAGGAGCCTTTGGCTGTACATCATCCAAGATAGAGGTGTTCTTTCTCTGAGAAGCCCATAGAATATTGAGCTTTCTTAGCCAACAGTATAATGCAAACACATAAATTCTTCTTTAGGAGCCTTGATGGCAGAGTTCTACATTTGGCTGCTAACAAGGGCAATAGTTTGAAACCATTGTTAAGAATTTCAGTCTCTGGACAACAGAAAAGCAGGTAAAGGGAGACAGAGGTGAGTGTAAGGCATAAACAAAAAAAATAATTTATTGGGCTGAACCCCAGTGGCGTAAGTGGTTGAGTGCGGGACTGCAGTCCATGGGCTTGGCAGTTCAAATCCAGGGGCGGCTCTCAGGAACAGCGCTGGGTAGCGCTGGGATCATAGAGCGTGGGAATGAGCTTACACCAAGGATTCAAATAGAAAGAAAATGTTTTGAAAATTATGATGGCAACATATGTACAAATGTGCTTGACATAATGGATGGATGTATGGATTGTGATAAGAGCTGTACGAGCAGGTCTTTTACAACTGATGTCCAATGTAATTTGTTGTTTGGTTTCTTGATTGGTGCTCCTATTATAGTGCTATGTGTTAGGACGGGTTGATTGAAGAAACAAATCCAGGAATATTCATATATGTATAAGAGAGAATTTTATATCAAGAAGTAATTCTTTAACAAGAACACATTCCATCCCAGTGCAGCTCAAGTTTTTAATTCTGATAACAGTCCATAAGTCCCTCTTCAGACTTACACACAGTCCTGTGTAATGATGCAGAATGTAGGCATGTCACCGGCCAGTGGGTGCACTCATGTGGCTCCAAAGTCAGTGGAAAGCATCACAGGGCTCCGGTGACTCTCAGGGTGTCCAGCAAGCAGGGGGGTCACGGGGGTTCCCTGGGCCCTCTTGATGAGAAGGCCACACCTACAAGGAGGCACTATCAGGTTGTGACCTGATTGACAGGTTGAATACCACACCTACACTTTTATGTATCTTCAACGTGACATGAAATTTTGTAACTACCACAGTGTTTCTTCATGGGAAATTAGATTACAACTTCAATCATTTCTCTGTTTATCATGGTGCTGCTTACTGGATGAGTTGGAAGAATTTTAATTTCCTTTATGTTGAAGTGTAGTCCATACTGAAGACAGTAGTATTTGAAATTTCATCAGTCAGTGCTTCAAATCCTCTGCATTTTCAACTAGTGTTGTGTTGTCTTCAAGAGTAAGTTTCAGAGTTTCTTCTGACACTTTTTTCTTTTCTCTCTTTTTAATGACCTTTTCCTTCACCTATGTCTTTTCACAGCTCATCTGTTCTTCAGTCATTATTGTTTAGTGCATCAGATCTATTCTTGAAATGCTCTCTAAATATATGTAGGTTATACTTATGTTTGTATTTTGACTCTTATGAACCATTTAACTCTCTTCAGTTTCAACAATAACTGCCTATAAGCAATTGATGGTCTGTTCTGCAGTCAGCCTTAGCCTTGTTCTGCCCCATTATATTGAGTTTCACCATAATCTCTACTCAAATCATTATAATTTAAAGTTCATAGGCATTTCATTCCATGAGATCCACATGTATAGTTGCCTTTTTCTTGTTTTAGAAAAAGCATTTTCAGTGAATAAGTTAATGGTCTTACAAAATTCTGTGTAACTCCTAATATCATTTCTACCACCAAAACTAAATAGTCCAGATATTTAACCTTTTTTTCCCCAACATTGACATTCTAATCATCAGTAATTATCAATGTATTTTGATTATATGTTCAAACAATTTCAAACCACAGAAGCTGGTAAAAAATCTTCAAATTAGGGCTGAGCCCCAGTGGCGTAGTGGTTTTGCGCGGGACTGCGGCCCACTGGGATGGAGGTTTAATTCCGGCTCACAGGAGCAAAAGCTGGGCCTCCTACTCCCACCACCTGAGGGCAGTGATGGCTAAAAAAAAAAAAAAAAACTTCAAATTACTCACCTTTGCCTTTATTTGTTAGTGCATAATTTGATTAAGCTTTTAAGTTGTGCCAAATCAGCAAGGGAAGGTTCTGAAAGCTTAACTCTATTCACATCATTACAGTTGAATCTACTTTGAGGAGGCCATTCTTCCCTAATTATATTTTGAGTACCTTTCAATTCGTGGGGCTAAATATTCCTCCACTTATCAGTATTCTGCTGCTACCCATAAGGTTTTCACGGCCAGTTTTTTCAGAATTAAGTTGGGAAGTGCACTGAAGCCTTTCCACACAGGAGACTCTGTCAGTGTTTGTAACGCAAGAATAAATCAAAAGATATTCCTATTAGGGTTCCAATTAATATATGTAGATTTATTAAGCACATGCACATTTAAACGCAACAGTGCAGCACTTGCTCATTGTTAAGGATAGCAAAAGCAGTCGTAGTACTTCATTTGAAATCTTAATGTTATTCACCTTATAGCCCTGATCTTTCCCCCTTCAGACCTTTTGTTCCTAAACTCAATACAACTATTACTCAAATTTATACACCAACCACTCAAGCTAGTGATGTAGAAATTGAAGAATTCTATCAATGTCTTTATGCTGGAATTGATCAAATATACAATCAAGATGCATTGTTTGAAATGCAAAACTTAGAAACAAGCAGGGAGAAACAGTTGTTGGAAAATATGGTCTTGGTAATAAAAGCTGGAGATTGTATGGTAGAATTTTGCAAGTCCAACGACTTCTTTATTGCAAATACCTATTTGCAACAACACCAAGGACGACTGTATATATGAACTTCCCCAGCCCAGGTGGAATGCACAGAAATCAAATTTAGTACATCTTTGGAAAGAGACATTGAAAAAATCATTATCAGCAGCCAGCCCAGGAACTGACCGTGGGACAGACCATACACAAGTTAAGGAAAAGTTGAAAAAAATTCAAAGAAGTCCATGAGAGATAAAATGCTGCTCATATCTTACCCGAATTTCCAGAGTATCTCAAGAACAGATCTGACACATTGAACACAAATGCAGAAGACCTGATGAGTTAGTCTGGGTTGACACAAAGCCAATGGCATATGTACACTCACGTTCTCAGAGACATATATTCTTACGTTCATATGTATAAGAAAGAGCTTTAGAACAAGAAGTAATCTTGTATCAAGAAGACATCTGACCCAAGTCCAACTTAAATACATGGGTCTGATACCAGCCAGAGTCCCTTCAGGCTCGCATAACTACAGGCCAATATCAAAGACAGGTAAAGCAGTAAGCTGGAGATCACAGACCAGTGGACCCAGAGTCACGTGGAATCAAGTTCAGTAGAAGCATGACAAGGTGCAGACAGCTTTCAGGATTGAGTGGTCTACGTGGAATAACGTGATAGCACATGCGAGTAAATTTTTGCCTAAGAAGATCCAATGATAGTTGCAGCAGTACATTGACAGGAAGCTGCCTGAGGTTCAGACTGGATTCAGAAGAGGGTGTAGACCAAGAGATATCATTGCTGATTTCGTGTGGATTTTGGCTCAAAGCATAGAATACCAGGAAGATGTTTTCTTGTGTCTTATTAACTATGCCAAGGCATTCTCCTGTGTGGATCATGACAGACTATGGATAGCCTTGTGGAAAATGGGTTTCCAGAACACTTTGTTGTGCTCATTCTGAACTTGTACATGGATCAAGTGGCAGTTGTGCAAACAGAACAAGGGAACACTGCCTGGTTTACACTCAAGAAAAATGTGTGTAGGGGAAGTATTCTCTCGCCTTTCTTATTAAAACTGTAGGCTGAGAAAACAATCAGAGAAAATAGATTATATGAAGAAAAATGCTACATCAGGATCAAAGAAAGGCTTATTATCAACCTACAATGTGCAGCCGATCCCACCTTGCTGGCTGAAAATGAGGAAGACGTGAAGCACTGGGTGATGAAGATCAAAGACTGCAGCCTTCAATATATGTTACAGCTCACTGTAAAGAAAACAAAAATCCTCACAACTCAATGATAGGCGCCCTTATGATAAATGGAGAAAAGGGTGAAGTTTGTCAAGGGTTTCACCTTGCTTGGTTCCACAATACTCATCTGCTACCTCAGACATCATAAAGTGTAAAAAAGCAAGGATGTTCCTTTAAGGATTTGTCATATATACTCGAGTATAAGCTGATCCAAATATCACCTGAGGCACCAAATTTTACCACAAAAACTGCTTTTAAAATGTACTGAAAAACTCGGCTTTTACGCAAGCATGTACAGTGTTCCTGACTCAGCCACAGTATTTTCGGTTACCTCAAATACATTTGAATGTCGGACACTGAATAAAGAAGACCAGAGAGGAGATTTGAATTATGCGGAAAGTACCATGAACTGCCAAAAGCACAAACGAAGCTGTCTTGGAAGAAGACCCCTTAGAAGCAAGAGTGATGAGCGTTCTTCTCCTGCCTTAGACCTGTGGTCAGAAGAGACGAGTGTCTGAAAAAGGGTCTCATGCTTGTGAAGAAGAAAACCTGTAACAAGATGAATTGACAGTGGCTGCAACAGTGGGCGCTGACTTACGAGTTTTCAGGATGAGCAGGACCTGGCATTCTTCTGTTCTGTTGTACGTAACGTTGCCATGACCTGAAACCAACGCAACAGCAACTGCAAACTCGAAGATCATTTATAAGGCACGTGATTTGAGCCCCTCGAGGATCCCAAGACTGCAGAGTTTGACGTGTTGTAAATCAAAGATCAGTTCTTTGAAGAGGGCTTACAGAGGTAGAAATACCACCTCAGAAGACCATAGGCCTAGCTATAAGATATGGCAGGGAACAATAGCTTCACATTTTGGTACTTTTGCTTATAGATGTTTATATGATATTTTATAGCAGTACTTTTTGACTGCTGCGCATGTTTTGATCTATAGGAAGAGTACACACTTTGAGAGTGTGATAGTTCTTAGAAGGTGTTTTTTTATATTATATTTCCAATTTTCTGCAAATTTTAGATTGCTCAAAAATAATTTTCAAATGAATAATTTGGGGCTCTATGAAAATTTGTGAGGAAGTGGTACTTCAAGAGTAGAACTCTCCTTTCCATGTGGGAGACCCAGGTTTCCTTCCAGCCAGTATGCCTATTCCTAGCTACCGCTGGTTTGCCATGGGAAACTTGCATGTCACTATGATGCCGAACAGGCTTTCGCAGATCTTCCAGACTAAGATGTACTGGAAGAAAGGCCTGGAAATATAAGCCTGAAAATGAGCCAATGAAAACCCTTTTGATCACAGTGGTTCAATTCATTGTGGCCTAGACCTTTCTTTGTGTTTGATGGTGCCATGAATTAGAGTTCAGCAACTCACAGTAAGAAGAAGAAATAGTATAGAAAAAACACTGAGATGGCATCCAAGAGACAATGTCACTGAATACCTGGAAAATTATAGTATGAAAAAATTTCCATTGATTTTACGATATACTCTTTGAAGTTGAAACATTTCTTATATCCAGTGGCACCTTACAATTTATTGACAAGATTTTTTTTTTAGTGAAGCATGAGATAATGATGTGCCTTACAATTGATGGTGCTTTAACTCAGTCATAAGTGGGATACAGTTCGTTTATTCAATGATAGTTCAAAGAGGTAATAGTCATACACAGAATACTAGAATCATACACTGAATACTGAATATAAGCTTCTCTGAGGAGGGAACCAAGAGCCAGGGTTGGGCATTCCAGGAATATAGGTTTAGTTATAAGAAAGACCTTTCCAGTATTTAAAACTACCTATTGATAGAATCAGCTACAGGCGATAATTCCATTATTAAGTTGAAGCTTGAATTAGTTGACCCCTAATTACTTTTTTAAATCAAACATTCCATAACTGTACTGACAGGTGGATTTTCTTTGTTGTTATCCCTCCCCCGCCTTTCTATCTCTCTACTTGAAGGGGGAAAATCAGTTTGGCTTTCATGTGTGCTTCTACCTTAATTTTTATGCCTGGTTGGGGGGGGGGGGAGGGATAGACCTACAAATCACTTAATGAGTGCATACCGTTAGAAAATAGAAGAGGGCAAAAAGACTTGACATTGGAGTACTGGGCTTATTGTATCTGTGAGATGGACAAACAAAGGAATTAAAGAATGAGGATTTAGTAGACTTGTTCTTTTTCAAGGCAAACTAGTCTAGTATGCTCAGGAATTATCATGATGTGATATTGCTCAGGGACTTACATAGTGAACACTCATATGCCAGCCCCCTGACAGGAGGCTCAGAATCAGTGCTTCAGCAAAATTACTTGTTACTCTGTGTTGTAAATCTTGTGAGACTGGGCTGACAAGACATTGTGGGACTGGCCTTCCTTGTTTGGTATTGCTGTTTTCAAACCAAGGCACATTCACAAAAGTCAAAACTCAGAGATAAGTCTTGTGTCTTGTGCTAGATATCCTTGTATCCTTGTATCTTTACCAGTTATTTACTTGTTGGCATCTCACATTTACCAAAGACCTGAACTAGTTACAGTTCCACCATTACCCTGGGTGACTTCAGAATTTGTGTGAAAAGTGGGCACACAAACCTAAAATTCCTCCCTTGTGTCTTCAGACTATTCCACGACTTTCCTAGACTTCATCCTCTCCTGGAATTGTTTTATCTCTGAATCTCAAACTCCAGTAATCTATGTGCAACTATTACCTCTTCCTTTGATCTTTCTCTCTCTTCCTATAACTGGGGTTTGTTCCAGCAACGTGGACCACTTCCATATTTTCTCTCAGTTTCTTTCCCTGGCTTCACTGCTCCATTCCACATAGATTTCTTGAGTCACTATGTCAGTCACTTTAACCAAGAAATTTCATTTATTTACTGTAACACAATACTTTGGGGTCTGCCTGCTTGACTTCCCAAATGCCTGAATGTCAAGTTAAGAACTTTTATTTCCTAGAAAGAAAGGATACACCAAAGGTTCTTGAACAAGCAAGTGAAGTGACAAGTCAATGTTATGAAAGGCTCACTCTGACAGATATCAGCAAGAATTCTATAATTGATATTATAATTTGCATTTTGTCAAAAGTATTATTGTATTAATTTTAAAAGAAAATGTGGTATTTCCCTCACCCCACCCTCCCAAGTTCTGTAAGGGATCGGTAGAGACAAAAAATGAGGATTATGTTTGAAGAAATTAAAATACTGTAGGGAAATATTTGATATGGACTTAAATTAAGCTATTGGAACTGAAGTTGAAAAGAACTCAGATACAAGATTCTCTGTTGATACAGTTAGTCCAGGGTTCCTTCTACAGGCAAATCTGTATAACTTGACTACAAGAGTGTTAGAGAAAATCATGCCTACCTGTTCCCTCAGCAGCAATCCTTCTAGAGCTTTAAAGCAATTTTTAATCTCGTCAATTTAAAGAGTGGTGTAATGCCTTACATGTAAGTAGGGCACTGAATTCTGCATCAGTAACCCTAAAGCTATAGATAGTAACTCTGACCAGAAGTTATAAAAGTATCATTATAGACACTTAATGTGGTACATCTTTCTGAACTCTTTTCATGGGAAATTCGTAAAGTTTTCTTATCTTTCTATGGTTTCAAAATTTCTTAAAGTAGCTGACCAGAGGCTGAGCCCCGGTGGCGTAGTAGTTGAGTGCAGGACTGTGGCCCACAGACTTGGCAGTTCAAATCAAGCAGTGGGTTTCCAGAAGCAAGGCTGGGTAGCTCCCACAACCACCAGAGGGCAGTGATTCCCCCCCCAAAAAAAATAAGGTAGCTGACCAGAAAAGAGGAGCTGATCCCAAGGACTCAATAGAAAGTAAATGTCGGCTGAGCCCCGGTGGCGTAGTGGTTGTGCGCGGGACTGCAGCCCACTGGGATGGAGGTTCAATTCCGGCTCCCAGGAGCAAAGGCTGGGCCTCCTACTCCCACCACCTGAGGGCAGTGATGCCTTAAAAAAAAAAAAAAAAGAAAGAAAGTAAATGTCTAGAAAAGAATGATGGCAATATATGTACAAATATATGTACAATTGATGTATGGATTATAACAAGAGTTGTAAGAGCCTCTAATGAAATCTTATAAAAATAAGAAAAGATTTTAATAGATGCCATTAAATAATTCTCTATAGATAATTAATATAAATGTTCTTAAAATGTTGACATTTCAAAGCCATATATTTGTAATATAAACAGAACGAACAAGTTCATCTGTCAAGCATGAAGCATTCCCCAACGACACTTTGTATAGAGGTATAACTTTCCCAGAAGAGTTTACAGTGACACCACCTCTTTAACCAATTTCCAGTTGCAGCCTGGTGCCTTACACAGCTGACTGCTCTTCCAAAATCAGCCTTTCTAGGTTAAAGTCTCAGCTGCCCCACTGATCTGTACTTGTTCCAAGATTTATTGTAAGAATGAGTAGAAGGAAGGGAAAATGAAAAGAAGGTGTTTCTGACACAGCCCAACTGGTGGAGTCCTCTGAGCTGGAAATAGAAGCCTCTTGGTAGCTGGGAAGATTTTTGTCTGTCACCACATAGCTGAGCATTTCCTGAGCCAATAGGGTAGAATTTAAGAGAAGAATATAACTAAAATTTTATGGAAGGGGTTCTTTTATGTCAGCACGCCTTCCTTAACATCCTATAAATAACAGTACAAATAGGCTTTACTCAGTCAACTCTAGTGCTTATTGTCTCCCAGGAACCCAGAAGCAGCTAGTATCTCATTTTCTGTGAAAAAGAGTACAGTTCAGAGAAGTTGAATGTCACACTGGAATTCAAGTCTAGTCAAGTCGCTCAAAATTGATTTTGTAACCAGGGTTATGTAGTAGGATTGCTATATTTTCCTCTTCTCTTTTCTCCCCTCCTTTCCCCCCAATTAAAAGTAGGATTATTGACAATGGAAGGCTCTTTCTTTATTATTAAAAAGTTGCTTACCCAGCAAGTCTATTTTTTAATGAGATTAAAGATAAGTAGGAAAATAGAGGAATGCTTCTGCTCAGAATTCAGGTACACAATATAGAAGAAATTGTAGCCTTCAAAATTCATCATTTTGCAAACGCCACTGTATTAGCTTATTAGGCAAGCATTGGTGGATGTGAAAAGTAGTCAGAGAAAACTGTCAGGGGAAGTGGATATTCATAAAACCTATCACCCCATGAGTTATTCATTAATTAAAAAGAGAAAATGGCATGTTTATATGAGAAATCTGGCTGACAGCACACTAACCAAGCCCACCAGGTGTACTCACCAATAAAACCGACTTGTGACTTATGAGTTGATTCACTGAGTAGGGTGTAGGGTGCCCTGTGCACGATTCTTCACCAGAACTTTAATTTGCATCTACTTTTGAGGAGGTGGCCCAAAATGAGGGCCATTTTCAGAACATCTTGAGTGAACCCGTTAAGAAGGTCAGTATCGTGAATGATCAAAAGTGACCGAAGAACTATTTCAGATTCAAAGGAGGCTAATAAGACATGCTAACCAATAACAATGCCCATAGCCCTTGATTGGATCCAAAGTTAAAAAATAAATTAATTAAAAGCTAGACAAAGTAAGTAAAAGTCAGTATTAGAACCATTGAATATTTGGATATGAAATTTTAAAACACTAACAGTTAATTTCTTGAATATGAGTATTGAATTGTGATTATAAAGGCTGTGTTGTTCTTCGAACATAAAGCTGAAATGTGTTGTTCTTTGAACATAAAGGATTGAATCTCATGATGTTTAGACTCTTACTCAATTAGATTGGCTCAGTAAAAATAAATGTACATGGAAAAGGCAACCGTGACATATGTTACTAGTTGGCAAATCTAAATAAAAAGTTAAATAAGTATCCATATACTTATTTAAACTGCTCTATGAATTTGAAAATTTCAAAATAAAGTAGAAAAATCAAGATAATTTATTCATATATCCTAACTCAAGCAGTGAAAGAAAATATTAGCTAGTATTAAGAATGCAAGACAGTTTTAATAATGTTTTGCAAGGGAGTTGCTGAAATAAAAAATCATAACTATCTATGTTTTTTCCTAATTGGCATCTCTGATAAATTTATAGTAAATGTGTGGAATTCTGAGGCATCATCTGTGGTTTATTAGCAGTGATTCCCAAGGGCTTAGGAAGAAGTAAGTTGGGGTATGAAGGATCCAAATATTTGCTATCTCTGGCTGAATGTTTATAGTCTGTTCCTTAACTCTTACCAATCATGGTTTGATTTTATCCTAACCCTAATTTTATCCTGAAGCATTAGTTTCTGCTTTCAATATTCTCCTCCTAAAGTTTGGGGGAGGGAGTTTCCACCACCCAAAATCTAAGAATTTGTGACATCTTTTAAATTGTAGTTCAAAACCCTAGAAGTAGATTTAGATTCAGGTAATGCTTATGGTTAGGAAAGAAAGTTCATAAATACCTCCTGAAATTAAAATTTTGTGGGTGGAGGAGGGAGAGAGACGGTGTTCTTCTGGGAAGGGCCTTCAGTTAGGTGTGGCAAGCATAAAATTAATTATCTCTCAGTAGTGTTCTAATGTTTGCTGTAACTGTTAGTTGTTTTTCAATTTGCTCAACTGGTCCTAGGCGCCTTTGCTGTTGCTTTCCTGTTATTACGAGCATGATGACACTGCCCATGTTCTTGAGTGCCTTTCCATTCTCCTTTGCCCTCAGGAGGGTAGACGGAGTCTTCATCTCATCAAGAACATTATTTCCTACTTTCTTTAAAAGGTAAACATTACGGGGTCTTGATCATAGTATGTGCTCAATAAATACTGTTGCATGGATGATTGAAATAATTAAACACTTCTTTCCCCAAACAGCTTTCCAGTTGAAATTAGTTGGATCTCACCTAGTGTTCCTTGAGTGAGTGAGATTCCACGGATTGGCTCCCTCCGTTACCTGTGTACTTCTCCCTACTCCTTTTCCAGCTTGAGTCTTCAAGAGGGAGCCTCAGAACTGATTTCTAAAACCGTTTGTATCTGGTGTGATTATAAAGCAATGAGACTGATTGTCATGTGTAGTTTGTGGGATCCGTCTCAGTTACTTTATAGCCATACCTGGTATCTTATACCACAGAGCATTGCCTGTTGAACAACATTTTAGTAGCACAAGTCTGTTTCTAAATGAAAATTTAAAATGGTCAGTCTCTTATGATTTTCTCTAACTTACAGATCAAAATCCTTGTTTCAGAAAAGTAATTAGATGTTAACTTCATTGCTTGCTTTAATTTTGTAGTTTTTGTTTTGGGATTTTTGATCAGCATCTTGATAAAATGATGTTCTGGTAAAGTTGCTGGAGTAATTTTAAGTAAGATATTACAAAAGTATATGTTCCATGGTATTACATTTTTTCATGAAAATCCCTTATCAATGAATTTTTCTGTTGCATGTGGTGTTTTGACTGCATGTACCACAGGAATAGCCTTTTTAGGTAATTATGTCAAATTGAAACTTAGACAAATATTAGCATTCAAGAAGTCTTTGAAAGAGCAAGTTTGGAGGTTTTGCTTGCTTTCTTTTACTGTTTTGTTTGGGTGACGAGTTCTTTTAAAAGCACGAAAAGCATTTAAATTTTAAAAAGTGGTTATAACTATCTGTTTCCCTAGATATTAACTCTCCTTCCCTGATGCAGCCCACGCTCCTTGAGGTTCCCCCTTTGAGGAAAGCAGCTTGTAAAAGTTACATGTTCCAGCAAGTAATTTAAGCCCCTGAAGGGGCAATCGCTGGCAGCGAATAGTACTGGCAGGTTTCTTTTTTCCCTTAAAAGAAAGTGGAAAATTATTCCCCTTGTGGAGGAGAAAAGTCTTGAAATTCCATGCTGTTCATAGAGATAGAGTAATTTGTTTTTTAGTTATCCTTCTAGAAACTAGATAGGAGAAGGAATATGGTGACTGAAAGTGCAATTTATGGACAGCCTTATATTGAGTTTAATTTGTGTCTAGCAGAACCCATGCTCAACTTTACAGTCAAACCCAGAGGAACCAGAATGCAACAGACCTGCTGTGTTCTTCCACGAGGGTCTTGCAAGTTCTCCACCTTTGATTTGATGTGGTTTTACTTCTTTTCCATCACTTGTTTCAATGGAAAATACTGCATTTTCTTTCAGACAGGCTTATGTCTTACACAGCTTCCAGCTTTCTCGGACTGTACCATAGAAGCCAATTGACCTTGTATAACATGAGTTTGGGGCTGAGCCCCAGTGGCGTAAGTGGTTGATTGCGGGACTGCAGTCCGCAGGCTTGACAGTTCAAATCCAGCAGTGGCTTTCAGAAGCAGCACTGGGAAGCTCCCACGACCACCAGAGTCAGTGATACCAACCCCCAAAAAAACAACATGAGTTTGAACTGCACAGACTCACTTATGTGCAAGTTTTTCCCTGTGGCTATTGAGATGAATTCAAGTGTTATATCCTCTTAAAATACCATGTAATGCTGATAATCTCAGTTTGAGCAGTTTCTGGAAAGAAGAACTGCTTGCACCAAGATGATAAGCATCACACAGCATTTTAAGTAGGTAGTCTCAAAACTTGAGCTCATCTCAGTAGCAGCTAGAAAAAACATCCCCATAAAAATGCCAGTGCAGTCAAACCCATGTTGTTCAAGGAGCCAATATATATTGATGTCTAGAATGTTGAACGTTCAACCTGTCGCAGGAATGACTAGACTTCTAGAAGGATTATGGAGCTAATTAAAAAGAAGTTGTGCTCCAGTCAGTCTAGACATAGGCCAAAGTTAGTTTCATATGTTATTAGTATTAAAGTGTTACAACTATTATTATAATCAGATGTATATTATACTTCTTGGAGATATATTTTTAAAACCCTTATCTTGTACTTCCTTCAATTCTTTTCAATAGTTCTACACATAATAATGTTCCATAAATGTCTCTTAGAATGATTTGTCCAAAAAGTACCAATTTGTACTCTGGGTAATAATGCCTTTAACTTCTTTTCTTAGGATTTGGGGACTTTTGAAGAGTATTTTAATATAGATAATGTTTTTCAATGAAAATCTGCCATGAATTTAGTCCCCTTTCTATTGCTTTACAACTATGGTATTGTGATATTTGTATGGTTCGATAACCTGTATTTAAGTATAGTTGTATGCCAAGTTAATATAGTTCTTAATACTACAATTGTTTTGTGCCTTAAGTTTGTGTAAATCTCAAGTACTATACAACACAACAGAGTATGTGTCCTTACTTGGTATAGGCAGACCCCGCTGCAACTTCACTTCATTGAACAGTTGAAGCTGTAAAACCTTTGTAGTTAGCAAAAATTACAGTTTTTATTCTAAATAGTGTTTTAGTATATATGATGCTTTCATGAACTTTAGATGTCACTAGAGTATATTTATTTATTTGACATTACAGGCACTGGAGATATTATTGCTGTCATGATTACAGAATTGAGGGGTAAGGATATTTTGAGTTATCTGGAGAAAAACATCACTGTACAAATGACAATAGCTGTTGGAGCTCGTATGCCGCCAAAGAACTTCAGCCGTGGCTCCGTAGTCTTCGTGTCAATATCCTTTTTTGTTTTGATGATTATTTCTTCAGCATGGCTTATATTCTACTTCATTCAGAAGATCAGGTACACAAATGCACGTGACAGGAACCAGGTGAGCTACCACTAATAATCTATACTGATTGATTCTTAACATAATTCTTATGCCTCTGTTATAATCATAAATGCTAGCAAACTTTTATCATTCAAAAAAGTTATTACCAATGTTCGATCATTTTAGTACATTGAAAACTTATCTATAAAAGTATTTTATAAAATTATTGTAAAAGCCTAAAAGGGAAAGTTAGCAAGTTTATAGTGATTTTTTTTTAATATTCCAGGTAGGTATACGGTGGAGTATCATAGTACAACCTAGTTAATTTTGCTAATTTTGAGGAATATCACAAAATTTCATTTTTAACTGGAAGTATTGCTTGTCTCTGGCGAGAGGGGTAGATGACTGACTGAGATAGACATTTGTTTCTTGGAAATTTTGAACTATAATCTATTCAGAACAAAAAATTAATTAAAGCATGTTACCTCTCATATCTAACCTCAGATATGGGGTAAGGGTGGGGTGAAGGAGGACAGTTTGGGAGATAAATATCAATCAATTCATTAACACTATTGGTGGAGAGCCATCCCACACTTACATTGTCCTGTCCTCACGAGTAAGTGCTCATTAAATTGTGGATGAGGGAAGACTGTGCTGCCCTGTGTATTGGAGTGCTTTGTGGAAATGATGATCTCTCCGTTCCGTTCTCCTATTTCGCATAGACATATTATCTGACTATCCACGGAACAGGATTCACGGTATTAGGTCCTAGCCCTGAGCGTTTCTTGTAGAAAGCTTAAGAAATGAATTGCTGCAGAGTGGTTTGAATCTGATTTTTATAGACCCCCACCTTCTCCTTACCCAAAGTACATCTGCATTTTTAAGGAGTTTAGATTTTCATTCATCCTCATATGAGTGAAAAGAACACAGACTTCAGGAAAGATTCAAGTTCAAATCCTGGCCTTATTACCATTTGATACTGTTATTGTTGTATATAATTTCACACTTTTCAAAAGTTTTAGGAATTGGTCACAGTTTTTCCTTCACCCTTATTCTGCACTTGTTACATTTGTTAATCACATTTCCATCCATCCATTTCTCTCTTTCACTACCTATACTTTTTAACTATTTCAGTGTGAATTTACCCTTAAATACTTCATTATACGTTTTCTGAAAATAAGCATCTTCTCTTACATAACCACGGTGTGACCACAAAATCCAGAAGTTAACATTGATACAATACCATTATCAACTTTTATAGGTTTGTCTCCATAATGTCCTTTATGAAAAGGAAAAGCTTGTCTCTCTCAATATTTCATGACATTGACATTTTTGAAGCCCACAGGCCAGTTCTTTTTTGAGTTCTTTTATATTTTATATATTGATTATATTTGCTAGATTTAGAATATATATATATTTGTTCTTTACATTTTTTAGGTAACTTTTTATTTTGAGATAATGCTGCACCTGTTTTACTCCATTGGCAAAATCTTGCATAATTATGGTAAATAGTGCAGCCAGAGAGCTGACCTTGAATCACCCTCTTGATCCTACTCAGAGTTCCCCGGGTTACTTGTACTCAAGGTGTGGGTCTGTGTGTGTGAGCCCGTTGCACCCGAAGAGCGTGTCTCTGTGGCATATGCTTCTTGTTAGTGATCCAGTGACTGTCTTGTAATAACTTTGTAGATAGATGTGTAGTGTAATGTAAATTTTAAGACATCTTTCCTCAAAATCATCAATGTGTTCAGTTCAGTATGAAAAAAGCAGAGAAAGGCAGACCTTATTTTTGTGGTGACAGTGTTTTGTTTTCAAGTGATGTGACCATGGACTCTTTTGTAAATTAAAACACACACACTTTTTCTGCCTTGAAAGTCAGTAACTTTTCACTGTAACTTTTTATCCTTGAGTGACCTGTGACAGTTATCCATCAGAATAGTAGAGCCTCTGTTTAACTCTGTGCATGATAGTGTGTACATGTGTATGCTGAGTGACTGGCAGTTTTTAATGTGCTATTTTTATTTTATATACCAACTGAAAAAATGTGTTCTGTTAATACCAACTGAAAAAAATGTCATTTTGAGCTGAAAAGAGGAACTGCTCTGTATTGAACTGAATCAGTCCCATTACACATTATCTTTAGAAACCATCTATTTTTAGTTTTACATGGGACTATTCCACCTCCCTGAAAAACATACATATATTTTAATAGATTGAAAAATACCTCCTAAAACCTCAAATAAAAAATAGTGTCTGTACTATTATTTAACAATGATAGGATACAGTATACTTGTGACTTTAAATGAATGCATTATCCTTCAGCAGGATCAGCATAAAGCAGATTTCTGGCAGATGGTTCAGTTTGGTGTTTTCCTTGTAGCTTGTTTTTAAAATTTTGCATGAGCAGCCAGGGTTCAACTTTACAACCAATTATATTAAAAGCCAATTGTCTCATCTGAATTGATTTTCTCTATTTTACTTCTCTACTTGATCTCTGTGAGTTCTAATATCCATTGCAATAACCACCCAGAACTCACAGGTAGAATTCATCATTATAGGGTTTTATTAGGGAATTCAACAAGTTGTACTCTCAGGCAGAAAAGCTCAAGATAGAGTTTACCAGGACATGTTACAGTGTTTCAGGCCTGCTGATAAGTGCAGACCCAAAGTGATGCCAGCTGATAAGGTCCAGGCCTGTCACTATTTTAGCCACATACAGAGACCAGGTTAATTGGTGGTTTTTTAAGTTTTTTTCTGCAAGCAGCAGAATTAAAACCTCATAAAACTGCCTCAAAAACAAATTGAAAGAATATTTAGCAGGTTTATTAAAATCCACAGAGGATTTAGAAATGGGAGACATCACAGAGAATACAAAGGCTATCAGAAATAGTGAAGGATACAAATACAGAGGAGTCACAAATTAACAAGTGAGATATACTGAAGATAAATCACCTGTGTACATTGAAAGAATTCACCAAGACAGTAAGTAATGAGAGCACACAGACTGGGAAAACATCTTTAACAATAACACATCAGACAAAGGCCTTACTGCTAAAAATCTACAATACTTTGAATGCATATAATAAGAAAAAAAACTGCCCACTGAGGAGATGGAAAAAGGACTTGAACAGAAATTACACAGGAACAGAAATCAAATGTTCAATAAACATCTAAGAAAATATTCCCAATCATTAGCCATAAAAGAAATGCAAATTAAAGAGGTATCTCCTAACACCCTCAAAGATAGCCCAGTTCAAAAAGTCAGAAAGTATCCAGCACTAGAGGGACAATGGGGAGATAGGAACTCTCCTCCACTGCTGATGAACCTGTAGGTAAGTACAGTCTTTATGGAAATTGATTTGGTGATATCTAAAACAGAAGGATATTGAGCTACCATACGACCCAGCAGTTCCCTTACTGGACATATGCTCAGAAGAGGCAAGAAACAAACCATGGCCAGACAACTGTACTTCAGTGAACAGCGTGGCACAATTCACAGTTGCAAGAAGTTGGAAACAACCCACGTTTCCATCAACAAACCAATGGATCAAAAAACTGTGGTGCATGTGCAATAGAGTACTATGCACCCCTAAACTGCAGTGATGAACACATGAAGCAATTGTCACATGGGAAGAGCTAGAGGAAATCATGCTAAGTAAAGTAAGTCAAGTACAAAAGAACAAGTTCAACATGAGTCCACTGAGGTAAACTTTTTTTAAAAGTGGGGCATAGGGGAAAAACTACCATATACATACATCCCTGGGGTGAGATCCAGCAACTATGGCAGGGGCCAAACCCAATCCAGAGATACATATGGCAGCTAACTAAGGGGGGAGGGGAGGGGAAAAAAACCACACAGATAATGGAGAAGCAGGGCACTAATCCACCCAAGAGGAGGGTATTGTTTATATTTCCATAGGAAAGAGAGACCAGGCTTCAACCCAATGTACCAAGTCATGAATACAACATACCGGCATGTACCATGGAACCAATAGAGAGGTCTGAGGGATCAGCCCCAATCCCAATTATGTGGATACCCACCCTGTCCTCAGAAGAATGCACTTTAGAGGACTGCACTGGGACCACAGCTTGGAGAGAGGGGTGTGTGTCCTATTAGCACACACGGGAGAAGCACAAAGGGATAGAGAGGGAAGAGAGGACATGTTGGCCCACCAAGCCCCAATGACGATATTCCTGCTCAGAGCAGACAACGCATGGAGAGGATTGTAGGGCTGGCCCCACCTTGGGACACTGCATCCCTCACTGAACCATGGTGGTGTGGGAGACAGCACTGGAGACATGGTGTGGGAATGCTGCATGGTCTGGCTCCATCATGCTGGGGTGAGGCACTGAGGACATGCAAAAGGAGCAGAGTGATGAAATCCCCCAGGGATACCAAAAATAGACTTTGGAGAGAGAGTGTGGCACCCCATCAGACTTGACTGGAAAACACTCATAAAGGCCAACAAACAGCTCTTGAACTATTTATAGACTTTTCCATTTATGTCAGTATTTTTCTTTTTGTTATTGTCATTTTGTTATTGCTTTCTGCTGTTGATACTGTTTTGTTGACTTTGACTTCCTTTATTGTTTTATTTGGCTTTGCCTGGTTTTTTGCACTTGTTAATGTATCTACATGTCTACCTAGATAAGATAGGGTAAATAATTCAGAGATGAAAAGAACGGGACCAATGGTTCCAGGGGGGTATGGGAGAAGAGGAGGGAGGAGAAAGGACCAAACCAGGGACAAGGGAACAGCGAGTGAACTAAAATCAATGGAAAGAAGGTCGTGGGATACCTAGTGGGGCTCAAGCAAGGGCAACGTAACAGTGAGGAATTACTAAACCTGAAGGAAAGCTGAATATGATGGTGCGACAAGAGGGAAGTAAAAAGTCAATAGAGAAAAAAAAACAAGAGGCAAAGGACATTTATAGAGGCCTAAATACAGGCATGTACATGTGTAAATATATGTGTTTATGTGTGTAGATATATATAATGAGAGGGGAATCGAACTATGTACTTATATCTATATGTTAAGAATGAAGATTGCAGATGGACATTGAGCCTTGACACAAGTACTCCCTTAACACAAGAATACTTCTAACAAGTCAGCATTCTGTGATGCTCACCTTCCCAACATGATCGCTGAAGACAAAACGAGTGCATAAGCAAATATGGTGAAGAAAGCTGATGTTGCCTGATACAATGTCTGGGGTCTTAAAGGCTTCAAAATAAACAAGCAGCCATCTAGCTCAGAAGCAACAAAGCCCACATGCAAGAAGCACACCAGCCTGTGTGATCATGAGGTGTCAATGGGATCAGGTAGCAGGCATCTGAGACCCAGAATAAAACCATACCCAAGGTGAAGGTGGGGCAGGGGGCAATGGAATAGAGATTCAATGCCCATCTGTAGACAGTTGGACATCTCCTCACAGAGGGGTCACAAGGAAGAGAGGAGCCAGTCAGGGCGCAGTATAGCACTATTGAAACACACAACTTTTCTCTAGCTCTTTGGTGCTTCCCTCACCCCATTATCATGGCCTCAATTCTGCCTTCCAAATTGGATTAGAACAGAACATGCACTCTGCTACAGATAAGAACTCGAAACACAGGGAATCCAGGATAGAGAAACCCCTCAGGGTCAACAAGGAGAGTAGAGATACCAGGAGAATTAGGAGAGGGTTGGGGAAGGAAGGGGTATTCGATCACAAAGATCAACTAGAATCCCCTCCTGGGGAATGAATAACAGAAAAGTGGGTGAGGGGGCACAGAGGACGATGTTTAAGATATGGAAAAATAATCTATAACCTATCAAGGGTTCGTGAGGGTGGGTGGGCAGAGGAGAGAGGACAAAGAAGTGGAGAGCTGACCTCGGGCTCAAGTGGGGAGAGAAAGTTTGAAAATGATGATGGTGGCATATGTGCAAATGTTCTTGACACATTGGAGGAATGTATGGAGAAGGGAAGAGCCCCCACTAGAAGTATTAGAAGGGAAAAAAAAAAAAGAAGAAATGGGAGGCATCCTTCAAGGATCCAGACTCCATTCCAAATCTAAAAGGCCTTGCTTACCATCTGGTTTTGTTCATCCAAACTTGTTGAATTAGAACATTCTTAAGTTGAAAAGAAATTTTATTGCAAGGAGGCAGACGGCTGTTATATTTCAGTTTTTCGGCAAACCAAGTCTTAAACAGACGAGATCTCAAACCACATCACATTTTCAGCATTGACTAGCAGTAGGCTAACTCTTGTTTTCCCCTGCATCAGAAGGGACATACAACTGTTCCGTAAGCTTCAAGCCGAAGGCATTCAGCCCAAGCTCCATGGGTCAGCAAACTCAGCTCTCTGAAATCGGTGCTCAAAGGTGCACCACTCCAGTCAGCCTATGCCCAGAGGCACTCCGCTCCACTTCTGTGGGTCAGCACATCCAACTTCCTCAGAGACACTCTCCTCTGCAAACCAGCCTCTGCACAAAAGCACTCAACTTAACTTGGTCCGTGGATTGAGAAGTCCATCACTCTGTTCCATTCTGGTTCCTGGTCCTCTGATGGTGTAACTCATCTGGATCCAGGAGGTTCACTGCGGCAGAGATCTCTGGTCCAAAGGCTCATGCTGGCAATGAGATCCCACCTCGTGTTTCTCGTTATACCCAGCGGGATGGCACTTCTTGAAATCCTGTTATCAGTTACTCACAGGTGATTCCTGTCTGTGTTTTACCCCACCATCTTACCAGACTCAGACAGGAAAAGGTAGCTAGCTGGAAGTTAGAGACTTTGACTAGCAGAGCCACATTAATTAATTTATTGCCCTGCATCAATGCAGAGTTTGATGGTTTGAAATGGAAAGCCCTCACCTAATTCACAACTTAAAAATTCATTTATTAGAAATAAGAAAACAACCAAACTCAGTATCAATGAGTCCATTTTGACTCATCATGCCCCTGTAGCACTGAGTAGAACTCCCTAGAGTTTGGAGGAGGTGAATCTTTATAGGATATACTTACTCTTTCTACCCAGAGTTGCTGGTGGCTTTGAATCACCACCTTGCTTTTACCATCCCAGTACCTAACCATAGCATCACAGCTCCTTAATCCGTTATCTCCCACTAAAACCCACTGTCAGTGACCCACTGGTCTCACTGGTGTTGTAGACTATAAATTTTTTCAGGAGCAGCTAGCCTCATCTTTCTCCCATAGAGTGACTGGTGGGTTTAAACTGCCTCCCTTATGATTAGCAATCCAGTACTTAGCATGAGAGCACCACTTGTGCTCCTTTCATTGGTTGTAGAGTTGTGGGAAATTCAAATCAAGAACACAAGAGAGAAATGAGCCAAGGTTTGCTGAAAGGAAAGAGAAAAGGGGAGAGAGTATTAATGCCTCTAATAGTTTCTGGTGTATGTAATGGATCAGAGAATTCCCAAGCAGCAATGTAGTCTTTGTTAATGTCGTATAATATATAACAAAGTACTGGATACCTTGTGTAAACTGAGAAAGATTAAAAGGCTATTTTCAGGTCTAGGAAAACTGGTTTCATCCTTTAAAAAATGAGAAAATACGGGCCTGTCAGTTTAGGGTGCTGTCTTAAGTTAACTAGTACTACTACCACAGGAATGTCACAAATGAATGGCCTTAACAAACAGCAGTTCTTATCTCTCATGGTTTAGGAGAATACAAGTCTGAATTCAGAATACTGGCTCTCAGGGAAAGCTTTCTCTCACCTCTGAGGGAAGGTTCTTATCTCCTTTCAACATCTTAACATACCTTCCAACTAGGTCCATGTGCTTCTGAAAGTGATATTTCCATCTCTCAGCTGGAGAATGCTGCACTCTCCAACTTACACCACATATAGACTGGCGTTTTGGCATCCTCAAGGGGACACAAATGTTATTCCTTTGAAATGTTCTTTGACAGCCATGAAGAAGGAGAAGAAGAAAGGAAGTATTTTATTGTTTGGGGAATCAAAAGAAGTCTGAAGTAGAAAGCTCAGTACTGTTGAGTAGGTGGGATAAGATTTCCCAATGATATTTTCAAAAGACAGTTCCTTGCTACCCTCAAAAAATAAGCAAGTGCATTGTTATAATAGTAAAACCTTCCTTGGCACAATGTTCTTGATCTCTTTCTCACCTATACAACTTTCAGTTTCCTTAAAACTTCTTAATATGCCTTTGTCGTCATCTTGTGTCGTTCAAGAAAATCTATCATGCTTAACACTTTAGAATCTCAAAACACAGTCACCATAACTTTCTGAGCCGACCCCTCAGCCTAGAATTGAACTGGTCCAACAGACCTCCTGGGAAACCACTGTTTTGATTGGACCTATTTTTTTCAAGGCACCCTAAAAAGACTAAGACAAGTATATTTCTAAGACAAATTGTCTGCATTTACCCAGTAATGACAGAGAAATGTTTAAACACATTTCATTTTGAATAAGCCCATGCGTTTATGAATTGGAAACATCATAGCAGTATTATCTTACTTACCCTTGTAATAGTGAGAATCCTTTCTTTTTTGTCCTGTATTACAGGGAAAGGATTTAGTCTTTCATTGTTAAATATATGACTAGCTATTAGTATTTTCTAGATTCTTATGGGATTGCCATGTATTGGAATATACTGGACAGCAGCTAACAATCTGCATGTATCACTGTGAGCTTTTATTTTGAATGAGTGTTAGATTTTGTCAAATAATTTTTCTGCATTTATTGACATCATATGATTTGCCTTTTTTTGCCTGTTAATATATAGTGGATTACATTCATTGATTATTTTTTAATGTTAAATCAGCCTTACATCCCTGGAATAAACCATTTTTTAAAAAATACTTTTATTGGGAGCTCTTACATCTCTTGTCACAATCCTTTGTGTCAAGTACATTTGCACATTTTTGGCAGCATCATATCCAAAGCATTCTCCTCTCACTTGAGACCCTGATATCAGCTTCCCATTTCTTTCCCACCCCCCCCCGCTCCCTCCCGCCCTCCCTCATGAACTCTTGACAAGTTACAGATTATTCCTATTTTCATATTTTATATCGCCCTCTGTTGCCTCTCACCCACTTTTCCTTTATTCTTCCCCCTGGGAGGGAATTCTAATTGATCCTTGTGATTGATTCCCCCTCCCTTCCCCCACCCTCCCCTAAACCTCTTAGTATCTTTTTACTTTCCTGGTTGGCCCCAAGGGATTATCTATCCTGGATTCCCTGTATTTTGGGCTCTTATCTGTAGCAGAGTGCATGTTCTGTTCTAATCCAATTTGCAAGGTAGAATTGAGGCCATGATAATGGGGTGAAGAAAGCACCAAAGAGCTAAAGGAAAGTTAGGTGGTTTACCAGTACTATACTGCACCCTGACTGCCTCTTTTCTTCCCTGTGATCCCTCTGTGAGGAGATGTCCAATTGTCTACAGATGGGCATTGGGTCTCCACTCCATTGCTCCTGCCCCTTCACATTGGGTGTGATTTTTTTCTGGGTCTTAGATACCTGCTACCAGATCCCACCAGCACCTCAAGATCACACAGGCTGGTTGCTTCTTGCATGTGGGCTTTTTGCTTCTGAGCTAGATGGCTGCTTGTTTATCTTCAAGCCTTTTTACACCCCCAGACGCCGTATCATTTGAAAGCCGGGCACCATCAGCTTTCATCACCACACTTGCTTATGCACCCATTTTGTCTTTAGCAATTATGTTGGGAAGATGAGCATCACGGAATGCCTAATTGCTAGAACAAAGTGTTCTTGCATTGAGGGAGTATTTTAGTCGAGGCCTGAAACCTGGAATAAATCTTACTTGGTCAAAGTATATAATTCTTTTTATACATTGATAGATTTGGCTGGTTAATTTTTTGTTGTTAAGGATTTTTTTGGAACTGAATTTATGAGAAATATTAGTTTATAGCTTTTTGTTTCATTATTTTGTTTTTGTCTTTGGTTTCTATATCAGAAGTAGAGAAATGTATTCTCCTTTTCCACTTTCTAGAAGGATTTGTAAAATTGTTAATTCACTTTAAATTTTTAGTGGAATTCTTTTTTTTATAATTTTATTGGGGGCTCTTACAGCTACTACAACATTCAGTACATCATTTGTATCACACACATTTGCACACATGCTGCCACATACATGTCCAAACATTTTCCACTTTAGCCCTTGGTACAAGCTCCTCTTTAAAAAAAAAATCCCCTTTCCCCTCCCCCCCCTTTATTTTTTTTTAATGAATCATTTTATTGGGGGCCCATACAACTCCCATCACAATCCATATAATATCAATTATATGCAGGCCACATTTACACACCCATTGCCATCATCACTCTCAAAACATTCTCCCTCCCTCCAGGGCTCCAGTATCAGCTCCCTATATTACCCTTCCTCCCCCCCCCCTTCCTCTTGAACCCTTAGTAATTTACAAATTGTTATTTTTTTCATACTGTACACTGTACAATGTGTCCCAGCACTCACTTCCCGTGTCCCAGAGAGGAGGCTACGTGTAGATCCCTGAAGTTGGTTCTCCCTTTCTATTCCTCCATCCCTCCACCCTCCTGGTATTACCACTCCTATTACTAGTCTTTTTTTTTTGAACATCAGTGCCCTCAAGTGGTGGGAGTAGGAGGCCCAGCCTTTGCTCCGTGGAGCTGGAATCGAACCTCCATCCCAGTGGGCCGCATTCCCACGCACAGCCACTACGCCACCAGGGCTCAGCCCCTATTACTAGTCTATATAGATCATCTATCCTAAATTTCCCATGTTTCCAACTTCACTGTACATCTCCTGGTCTAGCTGGATTTATGTGGTAGAATTGGGGTCATGATAGTGGGTAGGAGGGAGCATGGGAACTAGAGGAAGGTTGCATATTTCATAGCTCCTACCCTGTATCTTAACTGGCTCATCTCCTCCTTGTAACCCCTCTGCAAGAGTATGTCATCTCACCTATTGATGGGCTTTGGGTCCCCAATCTGTACTGCCCCTCAATAATAATATAATTTTAGCTCATTGATGCCTGACACTGGATCCCTTCACCACCTCATGATCACACAGGCTGGTGTGCTTCTTCCGTGTGGGCTTTATTGCTTCTGAGCTGAATGGCCACTTGTTTACTCAAGCCTTTAAGACCCCAGATGCTGTATCTGGTAGCCGGGCACCATCAGCTTTCTTCACCACATTTGATTATGCACACATTTGTCCTCAGCAATCATATCAGGAAAGTGAGCATGCAATGTTATGCTTTTTAGTTCTTGAAGCCTGATATCTAATCCCTTTGACACCTCATGATTCCACAAGCTAGTGTGCTTCTTCCATGTGGGTTGGTGGAATTCTTAAAGGAGATCATGTGGACTTGGAGATTCTTTTCCGGAACAAATTAGTTATAACTTTAATTTCTTTTTTTATTTTAGCTTTATTTAATGGGTAAAAGACTACCCAGCTTATCTGTTGCATATTGGTTGAATTTCATTAATTTAAGAAATTTCATTAATTTAAGTTTTTAAGAAAAGGGTCCGGATTGAGCCCCGGTGGTGTAAGTGGTAGAGGGCGGGACTGCGACCCACGGGCTTGGCGGTTCAAATCCAGCAGCGGCTCTCAGGAGCATCACTGGGTAGCTCCCATGACCACCAGAGGGCAGTGATGCCCTCTCCCCCAAAAAAAGAAAGAAAAGGGTCCATTTTTTGTTGTCAAATTAATGAGCATACACTTCATGGTATTCCCTTTTTCTCCTTTTAGTGGATGTTATTCTGTTATTGAGTGGTGTTTTTTTCTTGGCTTCTCTAGAAAAACAAAACCAGTAAAGCTTTTATATATTGCACACGAAAAGGAAATAGCTTATAACATTGCAGAGGCTGACAAGTACTAAGTCTGTGGGCCAAATGTCAGTCTGGAGTCTTCTACTGGAGCAGCTGCAAGGCTGATGAACTGACAGGTCAAACAACAGAATTAGACTGCAGAGGTGAATGAATTCAAAATCAATAAATCAGTGTTCTGGGTAGGCAGATAAATCCTTGATCAGCAAGCAAAATGGCAGACTACTGGCAATCCCTAGAATCCACAAACAATGCAGCTTGATGCCAGTTAAAGTCCCAAGAACTTGTGGGTTGAAAAGTCAAGTAGAAGATTCAGACCCAGAAAAAGGAAAACAGTTTTACCACAGCATTCACTTATCTTGGAAGCAGTCTACGCCCTCATGGAAATCTCTTCAAGGGGATTAATTAGCCCTAGCTGTCAAAACACTAAGAATCCTGGTCCAGCCAAACTGACACAAAACCTTAATAATCAGAGATGAAATAGGGAACCATGGTGACACTGCTGGGTAATCATTGGACTGGTAAGCACAAGTGGCTTTGGTTTGGGGATTTATTATAGATAGAATGTTCCATCCATATCAGTTAGATCACTGTATCCAGCTTCTTTCCAGTAGGCCAGGAATGGAATGAAAGATCATTTTCCTACCGGGCCGTGATGAAACCATGAGGGGAGGGGAGGTAGTAATTTTTCCACTGGCATTTGGTTAGAGTAGGGCAAATGCTGCTTTGAAAGGATTCCTCTGGTAGCCCAACCATAGGAATAGTTTCTGGTATTGCAGCTAGGGAAAACAGACTTGCTTTTCTCAGACGTCTGTTTTTTGGGTTGTTTGTTCTTTTTTGTTTGTTTGGGTTTTTTTGAGGGGGTTGTGGTGGTTCTGTTTCTATTCATATATCTGGATTAGGGGCTTTCCCAGCACATTGTTCAGGGTATATGAGAAGCAATGACAACCTTGTCACTCGTGGTTTCTCTAGACTCAAAGTCTCGTAGCAGCCCCCACCTCTTCTTTCTACCTCTCCGTGATTTCCTATAATTGTTTATTGTATTAAGTTCAGAGATTATTCACTATAAAGTGCAGGGCTGCAAGAGCCTGGGAGGAATGGCTTACCTCTATCTTGACTGAACTAGAAGTTGCTGTAGTATAAAGTGACCAGATTTTAAGTGGGACACTATTGACCGATGGGGAAAGGGTCTTGATTAAAAATTTGGTCTATATGGAGCGATAAAAATTTTCATAGGGGCTGAGCCCCGGTGGCGTAGTGGTTGTGCACGGACTGCGGCCCACTGGGATGGAGGTTCAATTCCAGCAGTGGGGCTGGGCCTCCTACTCCCACCACCAGAGAGCAGTGATGCCAAAAAAAAAAAATTCATAGAACACAAAAATAATATTGTAACATATTTATTGTAATTTTAAAACCCCACAGGACATTGTTAAAAAGCGGAACATCTAGTCACTAGCGTATCCCATATGTTTTTTTAACTTAGGCATAGATGATTGAAGTAATTAAGGGAAAATAGATAAAAGTATTAAGTGGTCTAAAAGTATGCCTCTTTAGTAGGAAATATTCATAAGTATGTGTGATGTAGTTAGCATCAAAATAAAATAGCCAATGTACACTTTTCTGCAATAGAGTCACATTCTAACTCATAATAATCATGTAGGACAGAGGAGAAGGGCCCAAGAGGGCTTCCACAGCTGAAAATCTCTACAGGAGTGACTGCCCTATGTTTTCCCCTGGAGAGTGGCTGCTGGAGTCAAACCCTCAGCCTTTGGGTTAGCAGCTGAAAAGCAAAACAAAACCTCCTTCCATCAAGTTAATTCTGACTCATAGCAGCCCTATTATGGGTTTCTGAAGGACTCATCTTTCTCTTACAGCTTGGCAGGTGAGTTTGAACCACATACCTCTAAACTTCAAGCAGTCCAAAGCATACCACCAAAGCACCTTACTATGCCATCAGGGTTCCTAAAATAGAATATCTTCCTTTGTTTTCCCTAAGTTGACTGGGACTTAGCAGATGACTATGTGTTATGAGATTTTTGACACAGGTGAATAGATGTAAAATCAAATTCTGTGGCACAGAGAAATAAAATGTCAACAGTAACAAAATGGCAGCCTTTGTACATTCATCATCGAAGTGCCTGTAAGACATTCTGGATCTAATGGTGTTTTAAGAAAATATGTATGGACTGAAATTCTTCACATTATTGAAACACAATATTGTTATAGCACTTAAGTTTTAGTTTTGGATAATGTCCTTTATTCAGTAATGGTGCATTAACTTTTAATTCACATTTTCATTCCTAAGCAATATTACACATGAACATGATTTTTTTTAAATATCTCTACAAAACTTGGTCCCTTGTCCATTCTTTTTCTATTCCAAATTCTTTTGTTGCACAGCAATACGTCACTTGTTTAATTATTATCAGTTTATTCTCTTATTAACTTCATATAGTTAAATAGGATGCTTAAACTCCTTTTTAGATTTTTCATTATATTGAAGATTTGATATTTAAATACTTTGTCATTTAGAAACACTGTGAGTAAAATCATCTGGATTTGATTTGAAATGTAAATCTTGACAGTGAAAACTCTAGATTGAATGTTACATATCCAAGGATTTTTAAACAAAAGTGAAATGGTTCATTCCAGTCCTGCCTTCAAGATAAGGCTTTAATTAGCACCCAGTGTGGTGCCTGTGCTTGGTGAGGGATGAAATGCAACTGCCATCTGTGCGGGCTCCAAATAGGGAATTTATTTCATAGCATTTGTTTTGTGGTAAAGACACACAGGCTCATTTTAAAGCTCACCCCACTTCAGATGCTTTTTTAATGGGAGGTGATTTTCTCAATTTTTTCCTCCTTCCGTTTTTTTTCCTCTTAGGTTGAAAAATACTTGATTAAATTTTTATGTGGTTTAAAAAGCTCAGCGTATTAAAGTTTAATAAGAAGGTGGCAGCAACTCAACTGGTTGAAACCTTTGGCTATTTTAAGAAAAGCCAGAACTATTAGCAAAAAAAACACAGTTTTTAAAAGAACCTCGAATTTCCCCCACAAAATGTCATCAGGAACCAGTTTTCTACAGAAAATGCTAGCAAGGAGGATGCACATGGTAAATAACTTTATAAGCACAATGCATTATGTTCACAATTGAGAACCTTTCTCCAGTGAAATAAGAAAGCTGTCTTTGGTTTTACTGCTAAAGCTGACTGTAATGTGATGTTCCTGAAAAACTATTCGACTGCATTCAAATACAAT
This sequence comes from Nesogale talazaci, assembly GCA_004026705.1. NCBI lineage: Eukaryota > Metazoa > Chordata > Mammalia > Afrosoricida > Tenrecidae > Nesogale > Nesogale talazaci. The sequence continues at coordinate 35,637 of PVJH01018989.1, forward strand.
GCTTAAGTATAAATAGCTTAGATGATGACTAATAAATGTCACCTTCTAATAGGCCTTGATAGTTAATGTTATATGTTTAATACCAAACTAATTAACTTTGATTTTCAAAACACCAGCAAAATGTTTGCTGCACTGTTGAGCAAGAGGGGAGATATGAAAATGCCCACAGCCCAATAGGCTACTCAGACTTTCACACTGTCTTATTAAAATTCCCTGTAAAAATGCATGCAATCTTTAAAGTAGTTAAAACTTGGAAGAACTCTCTTTGCCACAGCGTGTGTATACAATATTCTTAGACTTTATAAACTTTCAAAGTTGCTAAAATAAATTAAGCTTTAATTGCCTGTGTTTATTTTGGAAAGTCATTGAATAGCATGTTGGTATGTATAAAAGCACAGAATGTTTCTGTGTTGAAGGGAGGCTAAAAATTTAAATTGATACAGTGACTTTTTGAAAGGTAGTAGGTTCAAAGATTCTTTTCCTTACAAAAATTTAAATGCCTATTTATGCACTGCCAAATTTTTTCTTCTAGGAAAAGTTAATGGCCAAAAGAAGTAGGTTTCTTTGGTTATTGTTGGATGGCAGAATGAATGTTGCCTGTTTTGTTTATTAGGGATTAGCAAGCCTAAAAGAAATGAAAAGGGGAAATTGGTCTTTGAGCAAAAAATGCATTACTTTAGAAAATTTTAATATGAACTACAAATACGCTGTTGTCTTCTTGTTCGTGTCCCGTTACTAAGACCGAGTTATGTAAATGAGTACAATTTTCTGAACAAAAAGTACACGCCTTCTAAACATTATGCATCAAGAGCTTGTGATGTGATTTTAAACCAAAAATGCATTTGAGACCAGAGTGGTTTTAAGACTTTGGTTTATACAGCCTTAAGGTTTAGTGTGAACCCTGGGTGTCACACTGATTCAGTAAAAGTTTAAATGAATTGAAGAATGAGCTGATAATCTATGTGGAACAGCATACAGCTGTGGAACTAATTAAACTACTTGGCGGTTTCAGTTATTCATTTTGGGCAAAGTGGTTTTATCCTAGGGGAGTCAGAAAGACTTCACAGAGGAGATAGTGACAATGAGCTCAATTTTAAACCTTGAATAAGACTTTGTCAGACACATCAGAAGTGGCAAGGAGTCAGGCAAAAGGATCATTTTCCACAAATCCAAGCAGAGAGAACAGGAGAAGAGGGATCATTTTCCACAAAGCCATGACAGGAAGCAAATAGCGAAAGGAGATCTGAGTGACCGGAACATCATGAAAAATGGAGAGGGTGCTGGGGAGTGTGAACAGATACTGGAAGAGAAAACTGGCACTAGAACTTGAAGTAAATGTGTATACTGAAAAAGTTAGAGGCACTTCCTTAGAGACAAGAATAAAAAGGTGGCAGTGATGAGAGAGTGAATGAAAGAAAATGTAGGCTACAGAACAATTTTAACATATGAAAAATTATTTTCACAGCACCTGCATTTCACCGATGTCTAAAAGAAGAAAGCCATACTTTATATATACTGTTATATACCTAGATCTATTTTTTTTTACCTAGTTCTATTTTGTAGGAGAGTTTCAACTACCAAAAGTGAGAAATCTGAGATGAGTTTCAATAAAGTGACCTAACATCAAATACTATGAGCCATCTGGCAAGTAGTCATTGAATTGCCTCTGACCACATTGTTTTTCTTAGATTAAGCCGGATGAGTTCTTTTTAAGTGACTTTCTAACAATTTAAAAACACTTTGACACTTTGCATCTAAAAATCTAATACTATAGCATTATTGAAATTGGTATTATTGACAGTAGTGTAGTGAAATAAAATAGCCTGAGATTAACTCTTCATATGCTATACTATACAAACATCACTCATGTTTTTCTGTATAGAACAGAAAACTATTTTCTTAGAGTTTTGAGGCTAAAAGTCAAAATCAGGGTCTCAACTGTGTCACTTCCTTTTGTGAACCTCCCATAATTTCTGGTGTCTGTCAGTGACTCTTGACATCTTCACCTGTATTTGGCCCTCCTCATACTATGTGGCTTAATCTATGGTACTTGGCTATTTTGTGACTCAGAAGTTACTAGGTTTAAGTTCTATAGACACTAATATGACCTCAGCAGATAGACATTACATTAAGTGACATAGTACTCTCTGGGTGATTCATATGTTCATTTGGAAGTTCAAGTCCACCTAGAGGCATCTCTTTCAAAAGGATTATTGGTCTTATTTTGTGAAACCAATCACTGAAAATCATGAAACCCGGGAACTAAGGATCATGAGCTCAAGGGACACCAAGGTCATTGGTATAGCATATTTCACAGAGACAATGTTCTACATCCTGCTTTGGTTAGAAGTCACTGGGGTCTTAATAATTCATGAGCAACCATCTGAGATGCAAACATCGGTGTCCTTAGCCAGAGGAAAGAAAAATGATAAAAATCAAAGGCAAAGGAAACAGTCCAATAGACTTAGAGGCTATATTAAACCCTTGATAACCCTAAAGCCAGAAGAACCAGATAGTACTCAGCTACAAACTGCCCTGAAAAGGATCACATTAGACTTCTGGTCCTGGGTAGAATGTTATAAACATGGGGAACTGAACACAAAATCATAAGAAGAACAGCCTTATTGGTACATGGAACACCGGGAGAAAGTGGGATAAGAGATGGAGGGAATTGAAATGGATAAGTTGAAACGAAAATGTGTCCAAATTGTTGAATGTAAAACTGATGAGCTGCTCTCAGACCTGCACATGAGTCACAATAAAAGACTGTGGCGTGGGGTAGTGGCCCCTAGGAAGCACAAGTCTACTGAGACCCACGGCATCGCCAGGAGACAAAGTCAGCTCGACAGCAAGTAGCAGAGGCACATGACGTTGGGTTACATGAAGAAGTACAATGTTGTAGCCAAGGCCAAGTAGATTATATTTTCTCTTCTGTGAAGACAGTTGGCCTTGTGTTTGGCTCCACAACAGGGAATTATATACCTACCCCCAATGTAACTACTCTCTCATTACTTTTTTATGTCAATTTTTTTAATCCAGCTATTTTGCACATTACTAAGTACTGAGGTAAGAAAAGCACTGGTTGTGTGGTTACAGATCTCTGTCAACTTGGCCGTACAAGGATTCTTAGTAGTTTGGTAGTTTTGTAATGATTTAGTTCATCTTCCATGCGTGACCTAATGTGGTCATCTTCTCACATAATGCTGATTTTCACATGTTGGCATGCGAGGAGTGACTGTAATTGACACATGAAATTAACCAAAAAAATCTTTTAAGGAACTTATAATGAAGAGAAAAAAACTGGACTGAAAGTCAGAAAACCTAGAATTTTAATCCCAGAACTTTCACTAACTGTAATATTGTGGATCCTTGTGGTTTGTACAATTCTAGATTTGTGGAGTGGGAAGAGGTAAGAGTTGTAATTGCCTAAGGAATAGTAAATAGAATTACAGAAAATATGTACAATGGGATAGAGCATTATGGGACGATATTGTAGAAACTAAGTTGGTAGTTTATTCTTATTTAATGAGATCCAAATATTACTATATAAAGAAATATTGTATTGGATGATATATTTTTTAAAATAGTAAAATGTCAGAGACCTCACAGTCCCAGTCTGATTCAGAAAGTCTGCTTAGGGTTTTTTGGCCAATCTTTCAGTTATCGGTTGAGCATGAAAAATGTGCCACCTGGGACTGCATGTTACTTTATTCTTCTTTGCCTCAATCTTTTTCTATCAAATTGGAATAAAGTAGTTCCTCTCTTTTAATATTATTGTGAGAATTAATCAAGACACTTGAGGGATCTAGAACAATATCTGACATGTGATGTGTACTGAGTAAATCTTTTTTTTTTCTTCCCGAGTAAACCTTTTTTGTTTTGTTTTGATTTGTTTTTGTGGGCTTCACTGCCTCTGGTGGTCGTGGGAACCACCCAGTGCCGCTCCTGAGAGCTGCCCTGGATTTGAACCGGCAAGCCCACGGGCCACAGTCCCGCACTCAACCACTTACGCCACCGGGGGGCAGTCCCCAGAATAAATCTTTTTTAAAAAAACAAAACAAAACAAAAAACACTGTCAGTAAGTCTATTCCTACTCACAGTGACCCTCTAAGACAGAGTCGATTTCTGAGACCAACTCTTTAGGGGAGTAGAATGCTTCAACTTTGTCCCAAAGGGTATCTGGTGATTTTGAATGGCTAACCTTGTCGTTATCAGCCCAGTGCATAGCCCACTATGCCATCAGAGTCACATATCTCACCTTGACTTAATGATGTAATTTCAGGTCATGGAAAGAGACAATAGTTAAAAGAGATCTTTAAACCTCATCTTAAATATTTGTGGGTCATACGGACACAATAAAACCAAAAAAACAAAAGTAGTCACTTTAAGATTAATTCAAGGAAGAGACCAAAATCATAGCTGAGATATTCCCATTTCAAAGTGGTAAGAAATGTTTGAGGGATTTTTATATTTTTGAATCATTTTATTGAGGATTCGTACATCGCTTTTCACAATACATACCTACATACACTGTGCCAAGCACCTTCACATGCCTGCTGCCATCATCATTCTCCAAATATCTGCTTTTCCACTTGAGTCCTTGATATTAGCTTCTCATCCTTTCCTCTCCATCCTTGCTTCCTCCTTGTTGGAAGGATTTTTAAAACCAAAATAAAATATAATATAATAAAGGTATTTAACATTAAAGTCAGTCTAGGGCCATCCCACCCTGAATGCGCTCGATCTCATCTGAACATTAAAGTCAAACAGAGAAAATACTATTTTTCTACCATAGGGATTGAAAGTTCAGAATTGAAATGGTGATGTATACAAATATGTCTATGAACTCTCCGTGCATTTAGCATGCTGAGATCTGAATAGCTCTTCAGCCAGCACCTGCCTCCACTTTCTAGTATTCCCTAATCTAAAGTGATGCCCTTTCCACATGTCTCCACCCCCTCAAAATCAGAAATGCCAGTTTGACTTCTCTTGCTTCATAATACATAGTAATCAGTCACCATCCTTCTTGTCTTTGAAATTCAAGATTCAACTTTGTTATGCTACCTCCAATCTCCTGTGTCACTCGCATTCCTTTCAAGATACCATATCCAAATTCTCCAAAACTCTGATTGTGGAACTTTTTTATTTAAGACACTTTTTTGGAATTCTAATCTGAAAGAGAAGAGGAAAATAGGTTTATCTTTTTGTTTTGTTTTTTAAATCACCTCATAGCTCTTGAGAAAAAGAGAAAAGTAATACAAGAAACCAAAAACAACATACAAAACTGGAGGAACATAACATGCTTATGGATGGGAAGATTTGACATTGTGAAAATGTCAGTACATCCCAAAGCAATGTATACATACAATGTAATTTTCGATCCTGATTTTATCAACATTCTTTAAATATATTGAAACACTGCCAACTTTGTATGAAAAGGAAAGAGACCCCTGGATAAGAAAAGTTCTACTGAAAAAGAAGAACAAAGTAGGAGGTCTCACATCATAATTTCAGAACCTGTTATCCAGCCATAGTAGTCAAAACAACCAAATATTGGTATAACAACAGACCCATTAACCAAAGGAACAGAACTGAAAAGTGAATTAAGCCCATCCACCTATGGACTGCTGATCTTCAACAAAGGGCCAAAATGCATTACAAAGGGGAAAAACACTCTCTTTATGGGTACCTGCCAAACTGGTACTCATTGACAGAAAAATGAAATGAGATCCACCCATACCTTACACTATATTTAAAAACTAACTCAATATGAGCCAAAGATCTGAAAGTTAAACCCAGAACAGTGAAACTAATAGAAGAAAAATTAGGACGGATTTTTTAAAAACTAAGAAACACAATGTTATTAAGTCAATTCTAATTCAAACCAACTGTGTATTTGGTTTCAGAGACTTTATTAATCTTGATGGAAGCAGACTACTGTATTCTTTCTCCCCCAGAGCAGCTTGTGGGTTTGAACCACCACTCACCTGTGATGAGTAGTCCAACACTTACCTGATAGCACCATAAGGACTCAAGCTTGGGGTCTCTCATTTATAGTATAAGTAGATGTACCCAAAAATGCACACAACAGAAGACAAATTAGATGACAAGGAACTAATGTATAAAGTTTATATAAAATTCCAACACCTCAACAAGAAAATGGCATATAACAAGAAATGGGAAGAGGACATGACAGGTACTTCCTCAAAGGCATTCAGGCGGCCAACTAATACAAGAAGGATGCTGGCGATTACTAATCGTGAGAGAGATGTAAATCAAAACAAGGAGATAATGTCTCACCCTGAGAATAATAGTAATTTTATTTATAATATATATATAAGCACACATATACACTGGTAATGATTTGGGAATTGTTGATAGAATTGTAAATTGGTATAATTATGGAAAACAGTGTAATGTTTTCTCTTTTTTTAGTGCTTTCTTTTTTTTGTTTGTTTTTGTTTTTTGTTTTTTGGGCATCACTGCTCTCCGGTGGTGGGAGGAGGAGGCCCAGCCCCACTGCTGGAATTGAACCTCCATCCCAGTGGGCCGCAGTCCCGCGCACAACCACTACGCCACCGGGGCTCAGCCCTTTTAGTGCTTTGTTAAAAAGGTAAAAATAGCATCCAATTGTATCCTTTTAGTACATAGTGTGTATACAGAAGAATTAACCCAAGAAGCTAGATTATGTGAAGAAGAACATGGCATCCAGATTGAGGGGAGATTCATTAACAACCTAAGACATTGCAGTTGGCACAACCTTACTTGCTGAAAGCAAAAGTAATTTGAAGTGTTTGGTAATGAAAAGCAAAGACTGCGGGGAAGTGGGGGGAGGGGAAAGGAGGAGTTGATACCAAGGGCTCAAGTAGAAAGCAAACGCTTTGAGAATGATGGTGGCAACAAGTGTATAAACGTGCTTGATACAGTGGATGTATGTATGGATTGTGAAAAGAGTTGTATAACACCCCCCCCAAAAAAAGATGTAAATACTGACAGAAAGTACGTATGCGTATATTGTGATTGGATCTGTATAAGCCCCCAATAAAATGGTTTTTTAAATCATTTAAAAGAAAAGACTACATCCTTCAATATGGATTATACCTCAACATAAAACAAATATCCTCACGGCTGAATCAATAGACAACCTTGTGAAAGATGGAAAGTGTCAAGGATTTCATTTTATTTGATGGATCCATAGCCCAAATCCATGGACGCAGTAGTCAAGGGATCAAAAACGTATCTCCTTGGAGACCGCTACACAAGACTTTTAAAGTGTAAAGGAGCAAGGATGTCGCTTTGAGAAGTTAGGCTTCCCTGACCCAAGCCATGGTATTTTAAATGACCTTAGGTACATGGAAAAAGTTGGGCAATTAGAAACACTGAAGAAACAAATGATGTGTTTGAATCATGAAGTTGGTAAAGCATGTTAAATATACCATACACTGCCAGAAGAATAGACAAAGTATCTTGAAAGAGATACAGCCTAATGCCGTATTGACTGAGAATGGCAAGAGTTCATCCCACAGACTTTGGACATGTTACCTGGAGGGACCTGTGCCTGAGGAGCAATATCGGGCTTCAAGTAGAGGGTCAGCATAAAGATGAAGACCTCAGCAAGACAGTGGGGCACAGTGGCTGCAGCCACAGTCTGAGACATGGCACAGGACCCCATAATGTTCTATGTGACAGAACCTAACAATAATAAAATACCAGCAGTCCCACTACTAGGCAACTAACTTAGAGAAATCGGAGCTGTGACATGAACACGTGCACACTGCAGTGTAGAAAATTATTTAATGTGGCTCTTCTAGCCACAGCTTTTGTTTTTGTTTTGGGGGGGCATCACTGCCCTCTGGTGGTCGTGGGAGCTACCCAGCCTTGCTCCTGGAGAGCTGTTGTAGCCATCGCTTTTGTAATCCCAACCAAACACCATCTTCTTGATGTGTCTCGGCAGGAAGGCAGAGGAGAATACTATTGTATTACATGATTTCCCTGTGTTGCTGACAGGATAAATTGTGATTGCCGTCCTCCTAGATATAAAATCAGCAACCTCAGAAGTAGAAGGGAGGATCTCACTACCAGCAAGAGAGAAGTGCCAGGAGGGGAAGTGCATCCTTTGGACCCAAAAGTCTTTAAGCTTTGACCCTCCTTGATCCAGAACAAAAAAGCTT
>PVJH01018990.1:0-43864 GCA_004026705.1 Nesogale talazaci
ACACTGGCTCTTACATTGAGCTTTATGCTTGATCCTGGGCAACAGACACAGTCAAGCTTAGGGAGGGAGAAACAGCACACTTTTGATGGTTTTAACATACTCCCTCCGAGGAAAACAAAACACAACGAAACTTTAATTGAAGAAGGAAGAAATGTGAAACCCTCTTGATCTCTATGAAAACATAACCAATTATCAAGACGATTTCCAAATAACCCCGGAGCTTGTCTAAAAAGCCTTTTAGCACCGGGAGAGCAAAACTAAATATTTACCACATGCCAAGCAAAATTAAGATTTATTTGGCACCAAAGTTAAAAAAAGAAGCAAAAAAAAAAAAAAAAAAGAAGGCTGCTTGTGAATGCTGAAATCCCACACCTCTACAAAGAGAAGCGAGAGTCCTTTGGAAAGCCAAACATTTTCACCATGTTTACAAGGGTCATTTTAATGTTTTTGAAACTGCTGTTAAATAATGCATGTTCCTCGAGTGAGGAAAAAAAGAAAAGACCACACAGTCACAAAGCAGTCTTTGAGGGAAGAAGGCTGGAGGCCCGGGTGAAACGGAGAGTCGGCAAATAGACACAGCCAAGTCTCCCTTTGCCAAGAAAACAGCGGATAGTGTCAGAGCCCCGAGCCTGGGGATTTTGCATAGATGATGTCTCCTGGGAAGCTTGGCCCGCAGGCAGGATGGGGTGGAGTCCGGAGAGTCTTGACTCAGGAGGTAGACCCTTGGTACCAAATCCCAGCTTAGTCATCTCCTTGGGGGCCATGTGGCTGGACTTCAGTTGCCCATTAAAGAGGAACTTGCAGCTCTTCAGAGCCCTGCTAGTGTAGTGGTTACAAGTTGGGCTTTGAGCCCCAAAGCCAGCAATTCAAAACCACCCGTCACTCTGTAGAAGAAGGATGGTCTTTCTACTCCAATGAAGAGTGACAGTTTAACTCTGCAGCCTAGGCCAACCTAAGGGGCAGGGTCACTATGAGTGTAAGATTCATTCAGTGGTACTCAACTGCGACGGAGTCTGCCCTAGAGTAAAGTCCCACTTTTTAACAATTTAACAACATCCCACAGCGTTTTAAAATTAAATAAATATATTACAATACTATTTTTGTGTTCTATAAACATTTTTATTGCTCCACATAGACCAAATATTTCATCAAGAACCCCCTCCCCCTCCACCGCCCACTGGTCCTTGGTGTCCCGTTTAAAATCCGGTCACTTTACGCTAGAGTCACTGGGTGGAGCCAACAGTTACGTGCTCAAGTACAAATAGAAAGGGTGGTGGTTAAAAGACAGCCGGGCATCTGCTTCAGGAAGATTACCACCCTGGAATCCTAGTAGGTCTGTTCTCGTCCGCCTACTCAAGGCCCACATGCATCAGATGTGATGTGACTCAAAGGCCACCCCCCTCACCACCAACAGCAGCCTCACTTACTGGCGTCCACAGGTTACTTAACGACCGGTTGCCTCACTGAGAGGAGCCCTGGGGGTGTTGTATGTTACCTATTGAGCTTCCCACCACAAGGTCCATGGTTTGCACCCGGCATCCACTCCATGAGAGAAAGATGAAACTTTCTACTCCTATGAAGAGTCAAAGTCTCGAGACGCAAGAGGTCAGTTCTTCTGAATCAGAATGAACTCATTAGTGAGTTTGGCCTTGGTGTCTCCTAATTCGGTGTAGATGTGTTTCATCTCCCATGCATCAAATGATGCCACAACCTCTAAACGGTGCTGAAGCCCTCCACATATCCCCATCACCGGGCTGAGCCTGGGATGGACGACGTCACCATCATCTGTCCTCCCAGGAAAGGCAAACGACTCAAGCCTGTGCCGCTGCCCTGGTCACAAACTCTCCAACAGAGATCAAACCAGCACGCTCGTCGCCAGCAGAAGCCACTGCCTTTGCTCGCACTGCAGTCCTCCTGCAGCATCAGGGGCAATTTGTAGCTTGAACGATTGAGACAAACACTTGGCACGAGACGGGGAGAAGTAGGATGAGACTGTAATTGGAATATTTTGTCTCCTCTATTCTTGATAATGTACCATATTGCACTCCATCAAGCAGAGGTGATTGTTCACAGAATGCTTTACACCTGGCCTTGTTGCTTATGGGACCAGCTGTGGTTCATCACGAGACGCTATTTGCAAGCAGGCAGGGCCCGTCGCCCACTCGCCACCCGCCCTTTCTCATGCTCGCTCTATTTTCTCTACAATTTGGTCCTTCCCTGGGGCGCTCGTTACACTCCTGTTGGAGTCCAGGGGTGCCGGCTCATGTTTACTTCATCCCAGGGACATTTATTCTGAATTCCCTGCACGTGGTGGTGGGTTAAGGAGCCCCAAGGGGTCCCTGGTTAACTGCGAGGCTGTTCCCTGACAGACAGGCAGGGCTGCTGAGTTGGGGTCAACTGCTCAGTCAAGGGTCTGGTCCTCTTTCGGTTTTGTGATGGGTAAGATCCCTGGGTGACAAACAGGCAAGCATCAACTACCAACTCAAAGGTTGGCAGTTCAAACCCGCCCAGACGCACCTCACAAGGCAGGCCTGGTGGTCAGCTTCTAAAAGGCCTCCACCTAGAAAACTCTGAGAAACAATTCTCTATCTGTGCATAGGGGTTGCCGTGAATCTAAGAGACCCACCAGCAACAGCAACAGCAACAGAATTCTAGGTTGCAGGTCAGAGGGCGCGTCTGGGGGAGGACCTGCTGGAATAATCCCACAAAGGATCTCCGGTGAGTGTGGGCCAGAGACCTCCTCCATGTGCAGAGTTGTTGCGGGGGTGGTTAGGGGCTGTCCAGTTGGTTCCGACCCCTAGCCACCTTGTGTCCATCAGAAGGAAACACCGTCTGGTCCTCCGCCCTCCTTGCCACGTTGCTAGGTTAGAGCCCCGTGCTGCAGCCCTGTGCTGTCTATCTCTGTGGCTGCGAGCAGCCGCTGATGCAGCCTGGTCCGAGTGTTGCAAATGGGAGACCCCCTCCCCTCTCTCCTTCCGGACTTTCTGTAGTATTTTAAGAACCTGGTTTCCCTTGGGGATGTGTGGTGTACCCAAAAGACATGCAGGGAGCCTGATCTGACTTTCCAGGCTACTTGGAATAAGTCAGGGGCCTGGTAGGGTAGCGGGTTACACACTAGGTGGCTCAGTATAAGATCAGTCGTTCAAAACTACCAGACACCGTGGAGGAGAAAGCTACGGCTTCCTACTCTCCCACAAAGAGTTCGTCTCAAGAACCCACGAGGGCACGTCTTCCCTGGCCAAGATGGTCTCTTTGGGGTGGAATCAACTCAATGCGAGAGAGGTTTTTGTTATTGTTTGGTGACGTGGTTTCATGTTGAAGAAATCATATTGAAAGTGATGATGACAATAAGTGAGCAAATGGGATATGCCTACAATTGATGTATGTATGGAACATGAGGGGAGGTGTGTGAGTACCCAATTAAATGATTCTTTTTTTTAAAAAAAAAGAGGAGTAGGGGAAAGAGGAGTTTTTTTTTTTTTTAAACAGGAGCTTATACCAAGGGCTCAAGTGGAAAATGTTTGGAAATATATGTGGCAAGATGCGTGCAATGTGCTTGATACAGATGATGCACTGAATGTTATAAAAGCTGTAAGAGCTTCCAATAAAATTATTTTTTAAAAACTAGAGGAAGAAAAAAAATCAATGTCAGCTTAGTACTTCGAGAACCCTCTGAGGAACTTGTAAAACAGATGTTCCTGGTCCCACACCCACATATCTGAATTTCCAGGCAGCGGGGCATGGCCAAGGCTGTCTTTTCAGCAGGGTTGTTCGTGGTGTGGGGAACCCTGCTGGCATCATGAGCTATGCCCTGGGCTGTGACTGGCAAGGTATGGCAAGACGTTCAAAACCAGCCACTCCACAGGAGAAAGCCTTGTCTTTCTGCTCCCGTGAAGAGTACTGCAAGCTCTGACAGGCACAGGGGCAGGTCTATGCTGTGCTGTGTGGTCTCTTGCTCAGTTGCCAACACAATGGTGGGCAGTTGGGACCCGCCAGCCACCCATGTGGGAAAGCTGTGGCAGTCATTTTTCAGACTTATAACCTCGGGAAACCTAAGGGTCTGGGCCATTCTGTCCTAGAGGGCAGCTGTGAGGGGGGACCCAGCGGAAGACAGTGGGTGTTTGCTCTGACTGAAGAATGCACAGGAACAAAGTCAGACAGCTCCCACTTTACTGTGCAGCACTGGGATGGATCACAGGTTCTGATTCTGTGGGTCTGGGATTGGCCTGGGATTCTGTTAGCTGAGCTGTATTTCCAGGCAGGTCTCTGGATCATCCCCCAGCCACTACATATAGCACAGCCTGCAATCTCAGGATGGCTGAAAATCTGTCCAGAGAAAAACATTCTATGGTTATGCATGAGATGTTATGAAACTTATCCCCGTGCCTGTCCCAGGTATCTGCCAAACTCTGCCTGGTCAAGTCGATACCGACCCAGAGCAACCCTGGGGACCAGGGTAGAACCGCCCCTGTGGGTTTCTGAGACTAGTTCTTAATGACAGAGGGATGCTTCTTCTTTGTCTTGGGGAGAGGCGGGTGGATTTGAACTGCTGACCTTCCTTCCACTTAGCAGCCTCAAAATGCACCACCACTCCACCCCCAGGGCTCCTCTTAGTTATCCTGTGCTACAGAAATACTTCAGGAGAGTGCCTTTAACAGACACAAGTGTATCCTCTCACCAAACCCAAAGAAAACAAACTCACTCTCATCCAGTCAACTCTGACTTGTAGCAATTCTGTGGTACAGGGTGGAGCGACACCACTGGGCTCCCCTCTCTCCTCTCTCACAGTGCAGCCCAGATCTCAGGCTCCAGAAGAAGCCTTTCTCTGACTGGGGACACAGAGGGATGGTCTCCTCTCGGCACCTGTGAGCCTGGCACCCCGTGGAGATGCCCATGCGTCTTGGCTTCTTTCCCTGAGTCGAGGGGGTTCTCAGGTAAGGATCCTGGTTCCAACGGACAGAATCTGCTCCTGGCCCTTCTCTGTTGGTGGTCCTCAGGCCCCTCAAAAGAGATTGATTCAAGATACAACCAAATCCTGCCTCGTGGACATTTTAGTGCCATCAAGTCAGTTCTGACCCACAGTGAACAAGAATGCTGCCTCTCATGCTGCCCCATTAATATCGTTGAGGTTAGGATTTACAATACAAAGGATAATTCTGTTATATTATAACGGAGGATACTTATTAGTCATGTTGACCCATAGTCATATTTCGGGGGGGGGGCACATGATTTCATCCATCACAGTACCCCATCAATGAAAGTTTTATTTAGCAAAGCTATGTCCATCCATTTGGCTATCATCTGTGGCCGCTTTGGGTGATCCAAACCCACCCAGGAGCACTGTGGGAGTTAGGGTTGGCAGTCGGCTTCTCATAAGATTGTTTTTATTAGCTCCAACTGCTACTGAATCGATTCTGACTCATAATAGGGACCGCTCAGGATAGAGAAAAACTGTCACATGGGATTTCCGAGATTGTAAATCTTTACAGAATCAGATCGACACAGTTTCTCCTGAGGATCAGCTGGTGGATTTGGATTACTGACCTTTAGGTTAGAAGCCGGGGTCTTAACTACTTAACGAGGGATTCTTCATGACTCGAGGGGAGCTTAGGTAGGATAGAACGAAACACTGCCTGGTCCTGAGGCTCGGCATCATTGCCGTTACCATGTGTGTGCCCAGGGTTGCAGCCACTGTTTCAATCCATCTCATGAAGGGTCTTCTTCCTTTTTTTTTGTTTTTTTTTTAGCAGACCCTCTCCTTTGCCAAACAGGATGCCCTTCTCCTGAGACTGGCCCTCCTGGCAACATATTCCAAATACTCAAGACAAGTCTCACCTTTCTTGCTTTTAAGGGACATTCAGGCTATACATTTTCCAAGATAAATGTCTTCCTTTTGCTGATAGTCTGTTGTATTGTTGGAGAGAAAAATGAGTTACCAGCACCTTCCTTTGACGTGTAAGGTCTTTCTTACTCATGAGACCAAATAGTGACCATAAAAATTCCTCAGCAGACCTCGCCAGTATTTTGTTTTGTGTCTCACCTAAAGTTGATCATCATCTTTTTCTGTTATAATGCAGGCTCACCAAGTTTAAATGTCGAAAGGCCACACTGTGACAGGTAAGAGAGTGACGGAATCCAAATGCACCCCTGACAGAGAACCTGGAAACAGTCCCACTGCCATTTTGAGCACCCCGCCATCACTTTCTGACCTCCAGCTGTCCAGGTGACTTCCCAAGGAGAGGGGCGGGGAGGCAGTGGCACTGAGCACTCTCCTCCATCATCTGGGAAGGACAGGAGGAACAAGTGACTTTGGGGAAGACAGGTGAAGGAGGAGCATCCACATTGAATAGACAGGAGGAGAAGGAGCATACACAAAGAATAGGAGTAGATTAGGGACCTCCTTTTCCCTTCCTCACCTCCCATGCCCCCCCCAAACCATCAGTCCTGTTGTTTTCACCTCCAGACGGTTCATCCAGCCTATTTTACCCAGATAGACCTGCAGAGGCAACAATATATACAAAAAAAGCATTCTAAAATGAAGCAACCAAAGACAATAAAACAATGATAACAAAAAAATCCAAAGTCCAATATATATCTATATAAATAAGTAAAAATAATAAAAATAATAACAATATAAAAATCCTGTAAATAGTTCAAAGTCTATTCTTTGACCTCCAGGAGTGTCCACTGGTTGAGTCAGATGGGGTGCCCCACCTTAGCCCCAAAATATAACCTTGACACTCTATCAGGAACTCCATGCTCTGTTGCACACCCTAAGTGTTTTGCCACAGTGTAGTTGGGTCAGACAGGGTAAAATCCTGACCCTGTTTCTCCATTGGTGACCCTGAAAGGCCTTGGGTCAGCGAGGGTAGCCATCTTTCATAATAGGGATCCTTTCATAATATGATCCTGTCTGTGCATCAGCTGTTCTGAGTGGGAGTATTGTCCTGAAGGCTCGGTGGGCTAGGATGCATTCCATTCTTTCTTCCTCTCTCTTCATTTGTTCTCATGTGCTCTGGTCAGGCATATCTCACTCCCCAAGCTGCAGTTACAGTGCCGACCTCCAAGGCAAACTTCCCTGCAGGAGAGGTGGCTGCCCCTATAGTTGGGATTGGGGTTCTGTGCTCATACCCCTCCACTAGTTTCCCACTCTCTGGGATGCCGACAACAGGGAAGTGAGTGAAGGGACACATTGGACAGTGTATGATATGAAAATGTAATAACAATTTATAAATTATTAAGGGTTCATGGGGGGCGGGGCGCGGTGAGAGAAGGACAATATAGGAAGCTGGTACTGGAGGCCTAAGTGTGGAGGGAGGATGTTTTGAGAATCATGATGGCAACAAGTGTGCAAATGTGGCCTGCTTACAGTTGATGTATGTATGGAATGTGATGGGAGTTGTATGAGCCCTCAATAAAATGATCCATTAAAAAAGGAGGGAAACAGAGGAGCATATACCAAGGGTTCAAGTAGAAAATAGTTGGAAATGAATATGGCAACATGTGTACAAATATGCTTGCTACAAATGATGTATTCGATGTTATAATAGCTGTAAGCGCTCCCAATAAAATCATTGGGGGAAAAAGAGTATATTAGGAAGTTCCCTCTTTGGGTCAAGATAGGTAAATAGAAGAGATTCTTTCTTTTGGCCTCCGTAATTCTGGTCTGAGGGATCCAAAAAGCCCTTCTGGCTGGGTTGAGGAGCCCTGGTGGCAGAGTGGCTGTGAGTCCAGCTGTGATTCGGAAGGTCAGCAATTTGAAAGCACCACCCACTCCATGGGAGAAAGATGGGTCTTTCTTAATCCCCGCTTGGATTAGCCACCACTGAATTCCTTCTGAGCATTGAGCTAGGCTATGAATGACCTTGCCCTTAGGCAG
Organism: Nesogale talazaci; assembly: GCA_004026705.1. Classification (NCBI taxonomy): domain Eukaryota; kingdom Metazoa; phylum Chordata; class Mammalia; order Afrosoricida; family Tenrecidae; genus Nesogale; species Nesogale talazaci. Next base: position 7,880 of record PVJH01018990.1, read on the forward strand.
AGTTCTTTGGCAAGAAGATGGTCTTTACTCCCTCATCAATCAGCCCAGGGAGGGGGCAGTGTCCTTTAGGACTGGGCGTGAGGATGTCCTTGACGGATACCACTTTACTGGAGATGACCTGCTGATGAGTCAGGCCCTGACTGCCTTGCTCTGAAGGCCCAGACCCATCTTGTTAGCTTTTCTGTGTTCTACCTATATGCGTCCCAATCCAGAGCCCACCCGTAACTACGATGTACTGGCCTGCTGCCAGTGATCCTTTTGTGGCAGTTTCCTTTTCCCTCCCTCATGCCTTTGAAAACTCAGTCTCTCAGGAAGCCCTGGGACATGGCGCCATTATGATCTTATGCTAATGTATTCCTCATCAGGAAGATGAGTCCTGGTGGTTGTTCTGTCTAGGATGAAGAAATGTTCTCCTTAAATTATACTTGAGATTTGGGGGGTCTCTTTTGTACCCCAAAACATGTGCTCTCTGGCCCATTACAGAGCACATTTGCCAATGCAAGGCCCCTTTATTGGATAATCCAGATGGAATTTGGGAGAGAAGCCTGGGGATCTCATATATGAGTTGGAACATCAATAACCCTCCAGAAATGGATATTACAGTAAAAAAGCAGGTGAGCTCCTACTGAGAGAAGAAGACAGACAGAGCTTCTTCCCCTTCTTATTCTTCCCAACCTCCCCCAACCCCCTCTGGATCCCTGTGTCCACCAACAAATGGCCATTCCTTTGCATGATAGTCTGCCCTTGCTCTCTTCTCTTACTGGCTGGTTAAGGTGAAAAGGAGCCTGGTGGTCCAGCAGCTACATGTGGGGCTGCTAACAGCATGGTCACCAGTTCAAAATCACAAGCTGCTCCAAAGAGAAAGATGGGCCTTTCTGCTCCCATAAACAGCTACCGTCTCAGACACACACAGTGACCATTCCATCTCCTCTTCCAGGGTTTCGCCCTGTCAGAATCAACTCTGCAACGAGTTCTGTTTGTTGAAATTAAATTAAAACCAGATGACCAATGCTCCGAGGCTCTGTAAAGAGGGGCAACGGCTGGACAGCGGTCAGGTTGGACTTCTCTGCTGCCAGGCAGGTAGAACCTAAGACTTCAGCTTTGTTTTAGCGGGTCTTATTTTTGTCTTTGGGGTTTGTCTGGTGGTGTTTGTTTGTTTTCAGATTTCATTTATGTTTCAGGGTAGAGCCAATATCATTTAAGGAGATTGATTAAGTCTTCAGAGGGACAAAGACACATCATCCAGATGAAGGAGGCCATCAACACGGGGTCAGAATGGCTTCCGAGGGTCCAGTTCGGTGTGCCAGTTACATAAGCATGGGACCACAGAAACTGTCACAAAGTCATGACTCGTGCAGGTCCATACATCCCCGATACAGGAGGAGCTACAGAAGTGCAATCCACCATCAAGCTTTGGGAAACAGCAGCCAGTTAATCAAGGGATGCACTGCATTTGGTAAATCTGTTGTACAAGAAGTGTCTAGTGCTAAAAAGCAAGAACGCTACTTTGAGCATTAAGGTGCACCAGGGTATTTTCAACCATCTCATACACATGTGAGAGTTGGACATTGAGTAAGGAAGACCGAAGAAGAATCAAGGTATTTGAATCACTTTGGTCGTTGGCCAGCCAAAGAGAGGAAGGCCCTCAACAAGCTAATGGACATAGTGACTGCGACCGTGGACTCACACATCAGAACAGTTGTGAGGAAAGTGCAGGACAAGACTGGGCAGTGCATTGCTCTGTTGTATAGAACAGGTCACTGTGAGTTGGAACCAATTCAAAGGCACTTAACAATAGAACAGTGAGAAGAAGTGAAAATAAAAGGAAACATCCACAGGGTCAATTTTTTTCTCCTTTCTTGAATTAAAAAAAAAAACACAACACCTAACAAGTATGGGCTATCAAGCCCATTCCCACTCTCAGCAGCTCTGAAGGACTGCATCCCAAGACTTCGTAGACTGGAGATCTGTTCGGAAGCCACATAACCTGCTGCCTCGCCTCTCTCCTGTGACATAGCCAGGGATTTGAACCAATGACTTTTTGTTTAGCAGCCCAGCACTTAGCCTATTGTGCCACTGTACTAGGTAAGCATGTTGTGCCAACATTGCCAAAGATAGGCAGATCTGTTGTGACAACATGGCCAATGAACACATGAGATCAATTGAAGGATAGAGATAGAAAAGGCTCTCCCTTGCCCTCTTGCTCTTGGATCTTCAGACCAGCCGGCTGCCTTGTTGGTCCTGTGCCTCAACCTCGAAGCAACACTACTTGTGGGACACCTAATCGTGGACTGTGTTGCTGTGAGTTGAGTTTCCTTCAAACCCTGCTTCGCCACGCTCCTGGAATAGACATCTCTTAAGCTGGGGCTTATCAGACTGTCATCCGCTGACTGTTGGTGACCTGCTTTGCTGTTTGCTGCTTGTGGATGGATAGCCTGAATTGCTCTACAGAGGACTACTGGGTGGTCCTCAAGACTCCAAGGACTGCTAGTCTACTAGCTGTCTCATGCAAGTGAGTTGCAATGAGTCATTTGTACTGCTTCAATGATTAGTTAACTGTTTATTTCTTATGTGAGATATCTTTATATGTATATAAAGATATAGAGAGAATTATTAGTGTCCTGGTTTTGTTTCTCTAGAGAACCCTAACACAGCCACCAAGTCACCTAACCCAATCAAAAGGTGTCCCAAGTTAGAGCTGATCTGAGCATGGGTCCATTTATTTGATTTCCCCCAGAAAAAGAGTGGCTGAATAGATGGTCTAATAATTCATTCGAGCCAGTACAATGAAGGAATAAAGCTTCAAAGTGGGCATTGGCTAAAGAGTGCTCAGTAGATGCTGTGACCAGAAGATTTTTCACAGAGGTCACAAGACGCAGGCAGCACCATCTTTAGCCCTCTATGTAGCAGGTGGGCAAGGTTCTCTGTTGAGAACTTTAACTACTGTATCACCACCTCCTCCCCCTTCTCTTGCACTTAAATAAGACTAATAAGAACTCTATGTACCTGCTCCAACTTCACCTCCACATTCCACTCAAAGCCACACATAGGAAGAGGTCTCCCTTGAAACCCTGAGGAATTTGCTTCCCCCATCCTTTCTGACAATTCAGCAGTCTCCCTTAGTACACACAGAATCATTACTTAGAAATGTTTTTCAGCTTTGAGTATTTCAACTGTTCAAACCTCCAACCTTTCATCCGTGTTCCTCAACTGCACCCACTGCTCTCATCCTGAATGGTCTTCCTCTCTCCTCACAGACAAAGGCCAGGACTTGCTTTCTCTCTCTGAGCAGCTGAGGGGTTCAAACCACCATCCTTTCCCTTAGAAGCCCCTTCCAGGCTCCCTTACAAGATCCCAACCATGATCAAAACCAAAAGCCAAGGCACAACTCTTGCCGAGCTCTCGGCAAGATGGTTGCAGTCTGTTACTCTTTGTTCCCAGTGGCAAGCCCAATGCCCATTCTTTCCCTTTGTTCCCCGTGCTCTCCCTGACTGACCCTCTCCACGCTCTGTTTGCATCCTCCAGCCCATTTGCCTGGCCTGACTGTCCACAAGAGGCTCTTGTCAAGTGAGAAACAAGAGGCGAGAAGCTGCTGACCTCGGAAGGTAATCGTTCACAAAGAGATGTCATAGTCTCACCCAGAAATATGCAGACACAGGGCCATCCAGCCAAGTCCAGTGGAACCTGCTCCCCACCTCCAGAAATGCCCTCCCTCCTGTCTCCCCCCATGTCACGATCTGTCTGAAAAAAAGAAAACTTTTTATCGAAAGTACACACACATACATATACACATATATCTGGATCCCAGAATTCAAACAAAGATGAGGGTGGGGGTGAGGGGATTGAGGACAGCTGGAGCATAGGCATAGAAGCCCCTGACTTCAGAAAAGATGCTAGTCCTTTCAGAAGAGAGAAAAAAATTAAAATTGTCACTTCTCATGAGAATCCCTAGCTCTTGCTGAATGCTACCCAAGGAAAAGAATACTTTAATGTGAAAAAACAGCAACTTCACCTTCATAATAAAGTGGCAAAAAAAGGCATAAAAAATCATGTTGTTGTTATATGACACTGAGTCAAAGCACAACAGAAGGAAACACTGCCCTGCCCTACACCATCATAATTGTGGTCATGTCGGAGCCTATTGTTGCAGCTACTGGATCAGTCTATCTCATTGAGGGCCCTTCTCCTTTCTTTGACCATGCAGGATGTCCTTCTGCAGGGCCTGTTCTCTTCTGACAGCGTGTCCAACACAGATGAGACGTAAGTCTCTCCATCCTCGCCCATGCCCCAACCATACCCCTAGGAACCCTTATTGTCTCTTTCTCACTGTTTTACCCTCCTGGCTGTTGCCATAGCTTACACCATCCTATCTATCCATTCACATACACTTCTGTTGTTCAATCCCATTGAGTGAAAGTATATAGTCATCGGGCTGAACCCCGGTGGCGTAGAGGTTGTGCGCGGGACTGCGGCCCACTGGGACGGAGGTTCAATTCCAGCAGTGGCTGGGCCTCCTACTCCCACCACAGGAGAGCAGTGATGCCCAAAAACAAAAAAAACCAAAAAAGTATATAGTCATCAATGATATAGGCCCCCTCCCCCTCTTCCTGTACTCTAAGGGAACCCTTATTCCTGTTACTGTATCTGAAAGGTTATCCATCTTGACTTTCATGTTCCAAACTATCGTATATATACAGATAAACAAAAACAAACTAACATGATTAATGAGCTAAATAGAAGTCATGATAGTAAGGGGAGAAAAAAATAAAATAATAGTAAGGGAAGGAAATATTAGACAACTAGAAGATAGTAGGTCATTGGCTCATCAGTGCCATACTGCACCCTGGATTTATCATCCCTTCCATGTGACCCTTCTGAGAGGGGCTGTCCAATTATCTTATAGATGGGTTTGGGGTCTCCACTATACCATTGCCCTTTCATATCAATTTGATTGCTTGTTTTTGAACATCTGATACCTCTTCCCATTGACACCTCATGACCACACAGGGTGGTGTGCTTCTTCCCTGTGGGCTTTGTTGCTTCTTTGCTAGGTGACTGCTTCTTTAACAATAAGCCTTTAAGACTTCAGACACTACAGTTTTTAATAGCCAAGTGCCATTAACTTTCTTAACCATATTTGCTTATGCACCCTTTTTGTCTTCAGTGATCGTATCAGGAAGGTGAGTATCTGTGTTAGCCTGGGTAAGCTAGAAAACAAAAGAAACCAGCACAACATACTGATCGGCGGCAGACCGACCCATCACGGATGCAGGCCCAGCTACAGACACAGTGAGAGGACGAAGACCAGGAGAGGTACACAGCTGCAGGTTAAAGTAGGTTACAGGTTTGGCTCTGGGGCTGTGACTGCTTGGTGGGCCGGGTGTGGCTCTTGATCATGCAATCCTGGGTCATAGCCACAGATAGTTACAAAATGACACCAGGTTCGCTTAGATAACCTGGGTCTGAATGGCTACTTTCAGTCGTGCCTGGAAAAGCCCGCTGTTCTTTGTCTAAGTGCTTTTCTAAAGAGTGGTTAATCCACTTTTGAAGAGAGGGCAAGGAGCACCTCCCTGGGCATGTCCTCACTTGCCCGAGCAGGGCCACATTGCTGGATCAATGGACAGCTAACACTGGGGAGGCTGTCTAGAGAGCTCAACTGGTATCTGAATGTATGTCTTTCTTTCCTCCCTCTCTCCCTCCCTCTCTTCTTCCTTCTTTCCCTCCATTCAAAGCCGACTTAGGTCTCCCAAGTGCATCAGGGCACCGCTCTAAAACTCACTGACATCTAACCCATGCTGACTCACTGTGACCCCCGTGGGCTTCCAAGACTGTCAGAGTTTACAGGAGCAGAGAGCCCCGTCTTTCCCTGGGGGTCACTGAGGGGTTTAAACTGCTTGCCGTGGGGGTCACAGGCCATGTAACCAGCATACCACCAGGGCACCGAAAACCTAGTACAGTCCTCAAAAATTGGGCATGGCCAACACCACCTCTAAGAATTCCAGTTGGTTTTGCTTCCAACTCTGAAACACCTAACAGTTTTCTTGCAACTAGTTTCTGAAAAATAGGAGTGGAGGAAATCCAGGTAATGTCATATTTTATTACTATCATTATTATTTTAATTACAAGATCATTTTATTAGGGGCTCTTCCAGCTTCTGTCATAATCCCTATATCAATTTATCAAGCATATCTGAACAGATATTGCCCTCATTATTTTCTAAACATTTACTTTCTGTTGAGCCCTTAGTACCAGCTCCTCTTTATTCCCTCCCTTCCTTCCTTCCTTCCTCCCTACCTTCATAAACCCTTAATAAATTATAAATTATTATTATTTTCATATCTCACACCGATCACTGTCTCCCTTCCCCCACGGTTCCTGTTGTTCATCCAGGGTGTGGGTGTGGTTATGTGTCCATCATTGCCATCCTTTCCTTCTTCCTCCCCTCCTCTCCATACCTCCCCCCTGCCCTCCTGGTGTCACTACTCCCATTCCTGCTCCTAGATTCTGTGTGCCTTGAGCTTGTCTCACTTATCTATGCCTCTGTACAAGCTCCGGTCTGGCATGTAAACACACACACACATACACACACAAGGCTCTGAGTATTACATAAGAAATCTCTTGTATCATTTTATCAGAACTCATTTGCCCATTGCTTTTAACCCCTGAGTGAACAACCTAAAACAGCACACACCCCAGGGTTGGCAGAATTGGTTACACCCAGCCCGATACAAAGACCGGCGCTTGCATTCTTGCTGTTATCAATCACCTTCTCTCCCTCCCTTTCTTTGTTTTTCCTTTCTCCTTCTCTCCTTCCCTTTCCCTTCCCTCTCTCCATCCCTCCCTCCTTGCTCTCCCTTCTTGAGTCCCTAGTCTCCTGCCTTCCATCCTTCCTTCCTTTTTCCTTGCTCCCTTCTCTTTAGGAAATGGGTCGGCAAGTGAGGGCTTAGCGCTAAGGAAGTAATGCTGACTGGGAATGCGAAACCAAATGTGCTCTCATCGAAAAGAAGGCCCGTTCAGGCAGAGCCTTGCAACTCCACGGGTCTCAGTGGAAATGTTTCAGGAGTGGGAGGAAGGGCTGCGAAGCCCACCCAGCCAGAGGCATCACACCATCTGTCCGAGTCACAGTTCAAATCCAGTTGTCTCAAGCTGATTCGATTCAATAGAGTGAGACGTCTCAGGCAGTCGCGGCAATCCAACCCCATTATTCTTCTCCAGCTAAATGGGCATGCCAGGTTCGGAAACTTTTGAACTGTGTCTTCAATGCTCAAAATCCAATTTCCCAGGCCTCTTCACTGAATAAAATAAAAATAAAAATAAATGGACCAGGAGCAGAGGACGGCAGAATGCTGGGCTGGGTGGGTGTTGTTCTTTCTTTTCTCCCTTCTCTCCCCTTTCAAGGAGCAAATGGCATTTTATTAGAAGGCAGGGTTTCAATATTGCTTCCGAAGCTGCCCAAGAGCTGCAAGAATTGTGACTATTCGTGACATTTTCTTAGAAGGCAGCGTTCCACTGTTGCTTGCTAAGCTACCCCAGACTTGCAGGAAATAAGGTCATTGCTTTCGCTGGCCTAGCCAGTCCTTGCACCCTCTGTCACGGAGTGAATGCTGACTCATGGCAATCCTGGAGGACAGAGAAAAACTGGCCCAATGCATTTCTTAGACTCTCACTCTTCACGGTCTGACATTGTGAACTAGGAGCAGCTGGTGGGTTTGAACTCCTGACCTTGCAACTGGCAGGCCACTGTGTAGCTCCCCGAGAAAAGACCTGGTGATTTGTTCCTGGAATGATTCCGGCATGATCCCTAGGAAGCCGTCTCTGTCCGTCTCAAGGTGTGGTCGTGAGTCAGAATGGAATTGAGTCGGCATGATCACAGCGACTGCTATGCACATGTCTTCCAAAGCATCATCGGGCAGACAATACTGATTGGTTGTACTAAGGGACATTTTACCTGTGGGGGCTTCAAAATGGGAAAAAACAACATTATCTCTCTATCATCTATATCTACCTACAATCGATCTACCTATCAACCAAAACACTGCCGTTGAGTTGATTCGAGCAGAGAATCCTTTTTCTGCCAAGGGCCATTTGCATGCTTATAACATCATTTGAGGGCCATACTAGTCAAACTTTTAATTAACGCACCCCTAGTGAGTGATGGCTGTAATAACTTTTCCTCAGTGAGGCGTGATTTTGTGGGCTCTATACAGCCCATGGGGCAGATACTCCAAACTTTTGCAAAGGGTTTCTGGGATGGTAAATTATGATGGGAGCAGACAGCCTCATTATTCTCCCTCAGAGCAGCCTGTGTATTTGAACCATTGACCTTGTGGTTAGCAGACCAAGGCTTACCACCAGGCCTTAGATTGATGGATGGACAGACATATGTACATAGCTATGTATGGGTGTATGTATTAAATACACATACACTCCACAAGGCTTTAAGATGCTCATGGGAAAATCCCATTGTCTTTCATTTCATTTTTCTGAGAACTTTTGAAACCCCTTGTGTGTGTATTTGCGTGTTTGTATGTATGTATGTGTGTACGTGTATATATATATGTGTATGAATAATATGCATGTTTCCATGTCAATGTGGGTATATGTGCATGTGCTTATATTTGTATGTGTGTGTTTATCTATGCATAGGTGTGTTTGTGTGTGTGCATGCGTGTGTGTCGTGTGTGTATGTGTAGGATCCTGTTACTATCAAATCAGTTCTGATCAGAGGCCCACCTTGGTCACAGAGTAGAGCAGTCCAGAAGGGTTTTCTTGGTTGTGATCTTCACAGACATAAACAGGTCTTTCTTCTGCATTGCCTCTGGGTGGACTTGATCTGCCACTGATTGTAAACACCTCTCTCTCTCTCTCTCTCTCTCTCTCTCTCTCTCTCTCTCTCAAACACATATACAGACACACACACACACATAGAGGGGTGGGGGCAGTGTGGCTAGGATTTGGGGTGAGCATGGGGCACGCTACACTTACTGAACTGCTCAGCCCCAAGCCCCAGCTAGAGCCCTTGATCAGGATGGCTGACAGTCCCCTGTGTCTGAGATGTGCTCCCTCGCTCTGTGGCAGGTGGAGGTGAAGTGTTAGGGGGTTGCTAGAACCCCAGCTCCAGATGGAAGCTTCCTGCCTCAGGTCTCCTCTCCCCTCAAACCTCTGTCTTCCGGTGCCAAACAGGGCAATGTGCATAATCAGTAGTTCACAGGACCCTGGTGGGTTCACCGTTTATGGCGCTAAAGCCACAGAGCTGCCTTGTGCTTGATGAAGCGTGTGCATGTGCAGGCAGACATACACACATGCATGTACACACATATGCCTTATCTTTGAAGGAGTGTGCACACATACAGGCAGACAGGCACGTAAACACGCACATGTGCACCTCAAGTTAGGTCTTCCTCTGAGCTCTGAGCAGGGAAGTTCTCTGTTGCTGAGCCTCCTGTCCAGGCTGCTGAGGGTGGACTCGAGTCACCCCAATGTTATGTCACCCCCTTAGCCCGGCTTTCCATATACAGACCACTGGTTTTTGCCTGTGTGTTTTCACCAGGAACCCTGGAGGCAGAACAGTGAAGCTCGAGCTGCTAAGCTAAAGGTTTGAATCCCTGCCAGAGGCTCCAGAGAGGAAGACCTGGCGATCTAATTCCACAAAAGTGACAGCCTGGAAACCCAGCAAGCGCCGCTCTATTCCCCGTGGTCACCAGGCACCGTCATTGTACATGAACGTCAAGACGCACGGAAAGGTTCAGAAGCTTGCTGTAGGGGAACAGGCTGATCTGAAGGAAATGTGCTGCCGCTCAGAGAAGAGCCCCACTTGTCCACACCATCTTCCCTCTCCTGCAGAAACTCCAACTCACTCTTCTATTTGCTTAGGGGGGCACCCACCTATCCTTTGGATTCCAGAAAGGCCAAAACTTCCTTTGGAAGTTGGGGCAGTTCGAGGCTGGTCAGGAGGCAGAAACTTCCCCAGTTATTTCAACAGACAGAATTTAATACAAAGAATTATTAACTAGGTATTGAACTGGAAAAGGTGAGAAGCACTGAGGGATCATGGGTAGGAAACAGTGAGGCCTGGGAGAAGAAAGGCAAGATTCAGGTGCTATTTAACATTTAATGGCTTGCAGGGCCCTGATATCAGCTTCCAGCTAGCCAACAGGCAGGCATGTAAAGTGAGTTAGACCACCAGGGAGAAACATACCCCTTAGTACTCTCAGTCCCTGGACACCAGAAGAAGCAGTTACCCCAAAACAGAGCACAGAAGTCAGGGAAGGATGAAGGGGATTGGGAGCTCTGAAAGGAAGTGGGAAGGGAGCTGTCCCATTAGGGAGATGGCAGCCCGTGTCCCCAAACAATATGTGTGTAAGTTATTAAAAGAAAAGGAGGTACTTGCTGCCAATTTCCACCCCAAACAATAAAAGAGTGAAGGGAAGACTTGGAGGAGACATCTTGCCAGACTGGGACCCAGAGTGGGCTCTTTGAAAGTCTGGGAGATCAGAGGAGGGGAAACCAGTTGGCCTTGAGTTGAACTGACTCCTGGTGACCCTGCCCCCAATCCTGTGTGGCAGAGTTGATCCAAGGTCTGACTTTTCAGAAGTCATTCCCGGGGCCTTTGGACTTGAACCACAAACCTTCTGGATGGCAGCCCAGTATGTTAGCACCAGCTGGGGTTCTAGTGGCATAGTGATTATGCCTTGAGCTGCTAAATGCAAGGTCAGCAGTTTGAAACCACCAGACACTTCAAAGCAGAAAGACTAGGCTTTCTACTTCTGTAAAGAGTTACAGTCTCAAAAACTCACAGGGACAGTTTTACCCTGTCCTATCGCGGCACTCTAAGTTCCAAGGCAGTGAGTTTGGTTTCTTTGGTGGAGGATCTAGATGCTTCGTTCTCATATTTAAAAGCCAGTCACAGGACAGCCAAGGTCCTCAAGGTATCTTAATTCAGCTGCTTTGAGGGGCTTGGGTGAAATGCAAAGTGGAGTTAACTACTGATTTTGGAACAGCCTGCAGCTGTCCGAGTGAAGCAGCAAGGCTGGGAGATAGAGATTAAAAAATAATAGTTATACAGGAACAGGACATGAAGAAGCTAGAAGTGTCCAAATTGGGAGGATCCAGCACTTCTTCCTTGCCCAGCCCTGCAGGCTCCCTAGAGAACAACAACAACAACAACAACAACAACAACAAAACAGCCTCAGAAGTGCAGCCTACATGCTCTTTAGAAGCAAGGATGGGAGGACGCTGCCTCACTTACTTTGGGCAGGGCCCAAGAGAAGACGAGTTGTTGGAAGAAGGCATCAGGAATGCTGACGGTCAGGGAAATAAGAGTGGCCTCCAGAAGATGACTTGGCTTCGTGCCAAAGATGGTGAAGGTGACTCAGGACCAGGCAACTTTTTGTGAGGGTAAATGTTGAGCCAGGATGCTCGGTGGTTTGGCCAACATTGTGAAGTTATTACCCTTGGGTGACCTGCTGTCAGCAGCCAATTAGTTCAAAGGTTCCTTAGTGGTGTGGCCAGAACTCAGTAATGATACGGATGTCCTGACAAATTTCAAGCTCTCCCTTCTTGGGGATAAGAATCTTCAGAACTAGAGCCAGCAGCCTGTCACCTGATCTGCAGATTTAGGGGTTCACCAGCCTGTACCATTGCATGAGTCGGGAGGTACTACCAGCCTGTTGCCTGACCCACAGATTGGGACTTGCCAGACTGAAAAAACGGGTAAGTGAAATTTATCCAATTTCTTGAAATAAACCTTTTTCAATGTGTATGTCTATACCCACCTGTGTCCCTGCCTTTGTTCCTCTAGAAAACACTCCCTGAAGCCCAGTGGTGTAATGGTTGGGGCTGTTTACGGCTTCAAAAGACATCCCATCTCAAATATAATTTAAGGAGAGTATTGATTAAGCCTTAAAAGGGAAAAAAGACAGCACAAAGACACAGACACATCATCCAGATCAGGGAGGTCAGTACCACAGGGTCAAAGTCATTTAGGGTTTTGTTGCAATGCAAAGCTTTTTGAAAGACATGGGAAGGCAAAGGAAACTGGCACAAGCATGGTTGGTGGCAAGGGTTGCAGGGTTATAGGTCATGCTACAGAAACAGGAACAGGACCATGTACCTTATGTGAGAAGGGCTTACGAGACTGGTTCAGGGCCTTCTAACCAAGGCAGTAAGGGCAAAACTGGTAACTTCCTGTACTGTCCCCCAGGTTGGTGACCTCCATCAAGTACACCCCCAGGCAAGCCTGTATCCATGGTAAATAATAATTCAATGAAAGCTTATGATATGTGAGAACTCTGCCAAGGGGTTTTGTGCCGTCACAGCGTTTTGCACACCTGGGTGCTCAGAGTGTAAGCTCTACCACAACACATTGGGCTACTAACCTCAATATCAACGCTTCAAACCCACCAGCTGCCGCATGGGAGAAAGATGAGGCTGTCTGCCCCCGTAAAGATTGACAGCCTCTGAAACCCTCTGGGGCACTGTTACTCTGCTGCATCGGGTCTCTCTGAGTCAGAATTGAACCCAGGGCAGTGAGTTTGGTTTTGCTTAGAGAACCCAGGTGAAGACATTTGTATTGTTAGGCCCAAGTTCCCACCTGCAGGAGCTGGCATGAAAGCAAAGCAGGATTTGCCCAAAATTCATCAGCTAAACAGGGGCTAAGTGTTTGGCTGGTGTGGCAGTCCCCTAATCTGGTGTCCATTTGGGGATTAAGAGTGTAGGGGTGGAGTCATTCTGGAGATCGCCAAAGAGACTTCTGTATGCGTGTGGCTTTTTCCTGAGAATTCCAGGAAATGTGGTAATTCCTTCTTTGGAGATTCTCTACTGACAAGGCTTATTTCCTGTGAGACATCCCTGAGGAGAAGCCACATAGAGCTGCCCTAATGCCCTAAGCCAGACAAGTCACATAGATACAGCCTGACCTCTGAAGCTGGAGGAGCCCCTTGGAACCCTGACCAGCGCTGAGATGTTTACAATGCCACTGGATCCAAAGACTTTCTACCCACTGGCCTGTGGTCATTCTGCATTTGGCATCCTTGTTTGTGTCTTGTGAGTGGGCAGAGGACTTTGCAGACTGGTATCGGACATATGGGCTAAGATCAGACTTGTGACCTTGGATGGGACTGTGTTGGAATGCTTTCTTAACGTACAGTTGCTCTTGTATCTAAAACTCTTTCTTATACACATGAGTGTTTATGAATTTGTTTCTCCAGTCTACCCAGATTAACACAGCCGGTAATTAGGAAGGTCAGAAGTTCAAACCCAGCTGCTCTGTGAGAGAAAGACCAGGCAGTCTGCTCTGGTAGACCCCCACAGACTAGGAAACCCACAGGGCAGATCCACTCTCTCACTGGTTGTTGTCATGAGTCAGCCACGACTCAGCTGAGAAGCTGTGGCGCAGGGGTGCTCACACTTTTTCAGCATGTGAGCTACTTATAGAATGATCAAGTCACAACGATCTACCAACTACAAAAACATGCAAAACACATTCATTGTATTTATTTATATATTGCATTTATGAATAAATGAATTGAGAATTCTTCATATGTACAATGTATGTTTATGTGCCTTGCATATCTGTGTGAGTTCATATTATACAACACATTTAACTACGTACATTTTTTTGGCATGACCTGAGTTTACTCTGATGACTTGCACTGCACAGAATGAGCCAGGGATGCATAGTCTGGACTGTAGCTGCTGACAACCAGCCTCAAACACACTTTCAAGTGATCATCAGTCATGGTGGAATGTTATTTGGGCTTAATGATCTTTAAGAGGTAAAAGGTTGGCTCACATAAATAAGTAGGGCCAAATAATGCAGTCAAGGGGTAGCACATTTTCACATGTTTGGATACTTTTCCTCTGCAAGTAACTTCCAGAACTGTTCATGCACTCTAGATTTCAGCTGAGTGTCAACTTGTACTGTCCAAATCTCCCATTCCACACGAAAGTGATCCTTTTTTGTCTTCTTACTAGGTCCAGCTCCCCCACTCACTTTAATACCCTTTCTTATGTTTAAGAGAAAAAAAAAACAAGGTCTAATGTGTGAGTCCAGGTAGACTAGAGCAACAAATTCATAGACACGTACATGGATATAAGGGTACGGTTTATATATAAGAGGAATAGGACATTAAGAAAGCATCCCAACCCAGTCCAGTACAAAGTCATAAGTCCAATATTAGCCCATATGCCCGATACCAGTCTATAATGTCTCCCTCCGACTCACAAAGTCACAAGCCAGTGGGTGCAGAGTCCTGGCTCTGGCAGGGGTCCCCTCATGGCTCCTCACTTCCAGGGCTCAAGGTCCATCCAGTGGCAGTAGAAGCAACTCAGCACTGGCAGGGGTCTCCAGGTGGCCTCTCCAACTTCAGAAGTCTAGCTCCATCAGAGCAAGGTCGTGTGGCCTCTCCTCTGGCTCCTCCAGCTTCTCAGATGCTGCCATCTTTTCTGAAGTTCGTTTTCTCTGAGACTAACTCCCAACAACTGGGGAGATAGCTTCTCATCTCCATGAGGGAAATATCGAGAGATTTCCCAGATGTATCAGGAGAAAGCCATGCCAGTGTGGAGGCCTCACTGGCCACTCAATGGCTATCTCTAGATTAACGACCAGGCTCCACCCCTACTTCTCAATCATGAAAGTAACATAAGCATATGACCGCTACGTCTAAAATTGGCGATAATCTATCTTGTCCGTTTTGCTGTACTTAGCACAATTGTTTGTGTATGTGCCTGACACCTAAGATTGTATCTGATTGGCTGCGCTGTATATCATTTAAATGATGGGATTGATGATAGGCTTACATCTATTTTTTTAATGGTGTGCGATCTACCTATCCACCATTTGCAATTGACTAGTGGATTGATATCAAACATATTGAGGACCCCTGCTCTAGTACATCAACTGTATATTAAGTGCTACTGTAGACCCCACCGATAGCAACAGTTCTTTCACCTAATTAATGACCCTACCCCATGCCTTGTCTGATCAGGCTCTGTTTGAAGAATACGTTGAAGTCTCTTTTGACCTCAGGATGCTTGAGAGCTACAAGCCTGTCTTTCCTTTGCCTCTGGGTAGTCAGGTATCAGGAGCCCTGTTGACATAGTGGTACCCATGGAACTACTAACCACAAAATCAACAGTTTGAAACCACCAGCCATTCCAAGGGAGAAAAATGACACTTTCTGCTCCCATAAAGAGTTACAGTTTTCCAAACCCTGAGGAGCGATTCTACCCTATAGTGTCCAAATGAGTCAGAATCGATTGCTTGTCAGTGAATTTGGTTTGGTTTTTAGAGTCAGATATTTCAGTAATTGAGGAACAACATGGGGAACGAATGGATGAACATCTAGAGGAAGGCCCAAAGAGAAAGGCCCTTCTCAGAAATTGAAAGGCAAGCACTGGAAGCTGAGGTCCTTAGTGACAACACTGAGGTCGAATTACACCCTTCCCTGTAGGATTTGATTTTTTTCAGCTGCAGGCCCTCAGTGACAGAACTCCTCTAAGGTAGAAACCCTTCGTGGAATGGAAGGACAATAAGACACCTGACACTGTATCTTTTGATAGCTGGGCACCATAAGCTTACTTCACCACATTTGCTTATGCACATATTTGTCATTAGCGATCATATCAGGAAGGTGGGCATGCAATGTTATGATTTTTGGTTCATTGAAGGCTGACTCCTGATTTCTTTGACACCTCAGGGTCACACAAGCTCGTGTGCTTCTTCTATATGGGCTTTGTTGCTTCTGAGCTAGATGACCACTTGCTTACTTTTTAAGACCCCAGACGCTGCATCTTTTGATAGCTGGGCACCATCAGCTTTCTTCACCACTTTTGATTATGCACCTATTTGTCTTCAGTGATTGTGTCAGGAAGGTGAGGATCATGGAATGCCAATTTAATAGAACAAAGTGTGCTTACATTGAGAAAGTACCTGAGTGGAGGTCCAATGTCCATCTGCTTTCTTAATACTAATCCTATAATTATATGCATGTAGATCTATTTCCCCATCATCATATGTAAATATATTCACCTCTGTACATGTCTGTATTTAGACCTCTATATATGCTGCTCCCCCCCCCCCCAGTTCTTTCCTCTATTTCCCTCTACTTTCCTCTTGCTACACCATCATGCTCAGTTCCATTTGGGTTTCAGCATCTGGATCTTAAGGCTTGAAAGTAAACAAGTGGCTATTTAGCTCAGAAACCACAAAGCCCACATGGAAGAAGCACACCAGCCTATGTGACCAGAAGGTGTCGAAGGGATCAGGTATCAGGCATCAAAGAACTAAAAATTAAATCATTATAAATGATTAGGGACCCAAAGTCCATCAATATGTGAATCAACATCCCCTTACAGAGGAGTTGCAGAGAGGGGATGGGCCAGTCAAGGTACAGGGTAGCAACAATGAAATATGCAACTTTCCCCTAGTTCTTGAACACTTCTTCCCACCCACTAGCATGGTCCCAATTCTACTTTAAAACTCCAGCTGGACCAGGGAATTTACACTGGTACAGATGGTAGATGGAAACCTGGGGAATTCAGGGCGGATGATTCCTTTGGGACTGGCAATGAGATTGGCAGTTTGCATGGCCACCCTTTCAGTTAGCAGGCAAACACTTGCCCATGACCATGTTCTTCTCCCCACAGGGTGTCCACGTTCTAAATGAACAGAGGATGAATTTTTGGGACTTGGCAAGGGACACTATCAAAGATCCCCAGGAGTCAGCATAGCCAGTGAGATGGTTTCTTTGGTTCGTTTGGAGAAGGTATCTTTTGTTTCTCGAATACTATTTTATTGTGCTTTGGGTAAGCATGTAGACCGCAAATTAGGCTTCTGCGGTGTGACGATTCCTACACAGATGGTTCAGGGACATTAGCTATATTTTTCACAACAACTTGTCACCATTCTTTTTAATTGCATTCCGTTTCCAGTCTTCCAGTTTGCTCTGCCCCCTTCTCGGCTCCCGTTTGCTTGAGAAGACTTGGTGACTCTGCACAGTTTTTGAATGGAGCACTGTACTGGGGGTTCCAGTTACTCTTCAGAGAGGTATCTCCAGGACAGCGTTGGTTCAAGGCTTACGGGGCCTCTCAGGGCAGCTGGCTCAGTCTGCTTGCTGGTGTCAGTGGGCTCACTAGGTCTGGACTGTTTTTAAGAGCTTGAGTTCTTTTCTTTTCTCTCTTCTATCAGAAGAGATCTGTCATGGCCCTGGAGAAGGCAATGTCTAATGTCTTCTCTGCTGAGACTTCACTTGGTCATTCATTGCTTCAGACATCTATTCAGATTTTTTTTTGCAAGCATGTGCAATAATAATAATAAAACTCTCACCATCATGAGAACTAAAGATCACTGGGCTGCATCCAAAACCCTGGTATGATTTTATCCAGTGGAAGCTGTAAATCATAAACTGGAGACAGACAAGTGTGTGGTGTGGTGATGTATGGTGTAGGTGGGGCGTGTGGTGCATGGTGATGTGTATTGATGTGGTTCGTGTGGTGGCATTTCATGTGTAGTGGCGGTCTTATATATGGGCATAGTGGCGACCCACAGGATGGAGCCCTGGTGTCACAACAGTCAAGTGTGCAGCTGTGAAACAGGAGCCCCCAAAGAGACCTGACCATGTGCTCCAGTACGATTCCAGCCTAGGATACCCCTTGGGGAGTTCTGCAGGGGTCATCATGAGTCGGGATCAACTTGAAAGATTCTGAAAGCAATATATGCATACACACACAGAGGCAGGCATGCACACTGGAGGGAACTTGCAAAAGACTCATAGGAACATGGTATTAAAAAAGAATGGATCTTTTTTCCATGATACTTGTGAAGTCTCTCTCTCTTTCTGTCTCTCACATACACACATATATTTTTAATGTGTGACCTATATATGTAGGTATAAGTATGCTATTGTTTTGTATACTCGTAGGTGTATATACTTATATTTAAAAGAAAATCTCTCTGTCATCAAGTGAATGCCA
Source organism: Nesogale talazaci (assembly GCA_004026705.1). Taxonomy (NCBI): domain Eukaryota; kingdom Metazoa; phylum Chordata; class Mammalia; order Afrosoricida; family Tenrecidae; genus Nesogale; species Nesogale talazaci. Next base: position 25,853 of record PVJH01018990.1, read on the forward strand.
ACTGACAGCAACCCTGTAAGACAGGGTGGACTTGTCCCTGTGCGTTTTAGAGCCTGCACCTGTCTATGGGATTAGAAAACCCCATGCTTCTCTCGCAGAATGGATGATGGTTTCAAACGACTGACCTCGTAGTTATCAGCCCAAATTGTAACCACTATGCCACCAAGACCCTTTCAAATATATACTTTTAAAACACACATATAGTTTTTTATACATGAATCTCTTGTCATCGAATCGATTCCGATTCATCATGACTTTACATAGGTTTTTCAACACTGTAGATCTTTAATGAGAGCTGTTAGTGCAATGGGTGTGAGTTGCCAGCCTTGCAGCTATCATTTAATCGATGTGTCCCCTGGGCTCCTTATTTGTGTCTAGGTATGTGAATAAGCAGGTGCAGGAGCCTGATTACCAGTTGGGCTGTTATCCATAGGTCAGCAATTCAAAACTCCCAGCAGCTCCTCAGAAGGAAATTGAGGCTTTCTATTCTGAAAGACTTACAGAGGGGTAAATCTATAGTGACAGTAACTAAATTAATAGTTTCAGTTATGCCAGAGGAGTTTTGCAGGAAATAGAGAGCTAGTAATGAGTACAAAAACGAATAACACGTTCTAAAATGGATTGTGGTGATGATTGTACAACCTTTTTACTGCATTCAGACCAGTGGGTTATATGGCACATGGATTAAATGTCCATAAAAATTTTAATTTAAAAATATAATAAAAGATTGACAGCCTCAGAAACCCACAGCACTTTCCTTTGTCATGGAGTGAAAATTGACTCAATGTCAGTGAATTTGAATGTGGTATGCATGCGTGTGTGTATATCCACCTGCATACATGTGCATATACATATATGTGTGTTTTGTTGTAGGTAATGAGACTCCGTGACCATTAGTATGTTCAGAACACAGGCAGCCCGTCTCAGACTCACACTGAGTGTTGGATATATGCTTCCTCTTTGATAAATCACTCTGACTGATTTTCTCTCTCTGGCCCAGTCTACCTTTAGTCTGTTTCTTCCGTCATCCATCTTCAGTTTCTGGCTATATGTTATAAGGCACATTGTGTTCAATCCTTGCTTTTTTGAGAGAAAATGATGAAATGCATCTGAGCCTCTGTGTTCTGTCTGTATCCACACAGATACCTTCCCACTCCATGTTGCTATTCCACCGTGAGATCCAGCAAAAGACTACATGTACACCTGGCACCATGTCTAAGGAGGCCCAGCCAAAACAAGCAGGCATGCTGGGTATCTGTCGCCCCCATTCTGAGCTACTGCTCCAGCCCCACCCTCCCTGGATTGAGGGCCATTTTTCTCTCGCATGCTCTAGCTTCCTAAATCTGCCTCCCTCAAAGGGGAGGACAGTTGTGGTCTGCCAAGGGTAACCGGAGGCCTGCATCTGTCATGTGAAGCCATCCAGAACCCGTGCCAGATCTGGCCTGCTGATCTACTACGCTGACCTGCCTCTGCTGACATTAGTGGGAAGGTGCCTGGAGCCAAAGGCTCGAAACCAAATCCTTTGCAAGGAGCGGCTCAGGCCAGCCAGAATGGGCCAAGACTCATTGTATTAGAATATTCCATTTGCTCCAATAACAAAGACTCTGCTGAGATTGGTTAATTCAATTCGGCCTCTCTTATCAGATTTATTCTTAATGAAACTGAACAATAGTTTCATTTGTTATGTTATTAGTTCTCCCAGAAGAAGCCAGGAGACTTGAGCTCTGAAAGCAAAGAACAGTGTCTCTGGCTTATCCTTGTGGATATCACACAGCAATGTGACTCTGTCCTCTGCTGGGGCTGTGTGCGTGCTCCTGGAACTCAGAGCTTCGAGGTCATGAGCCTCATCGCATTTCGCTGTTCCCCCTGCCTGGTAGCCATATTCCCATTGGCATAATCCTTCACCTCCCAAAGCCTAATAATCCTTTTTTCTATTGGAAAGTGATGTGGATAGCATGCATTACTCCACAGAGCTGCTGAAAGAATTAAAAGTGATAGCATCTTACAGAGATATAATCTTGGAGTGAGGTATTGGTGGTCTTTGCCAGCAAGTGTGCTCTGTGCCATCTTCTAGACCTTGAAAATGGCTAGGCTCATCTCCCAGTTCTCTATCAGGTAGTGTTCTCTTGGATTTCTAAGGTTTCCATTGGCTCACTCATGGAAGTTGATTGCCAGGCCTTTCTTCTTAGTCTGGAAGTTTGGCTGGAGGCTGTCCATCCTGAGCCACACTGCTGGTGTTTGAAATACTGATGGCATAGATTCCAGCCTTGTAGTACCTTGTAAGCCACCAAAATGTGATAGCTGACAGGCGGGTAGGTGAGATTTGGCATATAAGTAAGGAGGTCCTGGTAACACAGTGGGTGAAACATTGGGCTGCTGCTAATCCTAAGGTCAGTGGTTCAAGCCTACCAACTGCTCTGCTGGAGAAAGATGAGGCCATCTGCTTCTGTTGGGGTTCACAGTGCCAGAACCCTTAAGGAGCAGGATTTCCTGTTCCTCTAGGGTCAGTATATGTCAGAATCAACTCAACAAAGGGCAGTGTTTTGGGGGTCGAGGACCTCAAAAAAATGAGATGGCCTTGTTTCATTCTGTCAGCCTTTCTTATTAGACACCATGAACTACCTAGTGCCATGGAGTCCGTTTCCATTCGTAGTGACTTTATGTACAGCAGGACATGCCGCCCTGTCCTGCAGCGCCCTCACCATGGTTGCTATGCTGAAGCTCACTGTTACAGCCACTGCACCCATCAACCCCCATCGAGAGTCTTACTCTTTTTCACTGCCCCTCTACCTTACTTAGCATGATGTCCTACTGCGGGATTGCTTTTCCTGATGATGTGTCAAAGTAGGATCTCAAAAAGGAAGCATCCTTTTTATGCTTGGTTTCTAAATTCCTATCCCAGAGTCAAGCAGGCTCTGGCCAGAAGCACATAACCTCCAGGTACCCGCAGTGAGGTATTCTTGTCACATGCGGTCATCCTCCAGAGAAAGATGTGTTGGCTAACAGTATCTGCTACCGGGCATAGAGGAACTTGGGTTTTGAGCCCATTGAAGAGGTTTCTGGTCCAGCAACTGAAAACTTGCCTGAAGCAGTAGCAACAATAAGCCTGTAGTCAAGAGATAACTTTGGAACAACACAGTGACATCTAAGAGTGGAGTCATTTATTATTTCTTACTTTAAAAAAATGGGGAGGATTTTGGCAACAGGACTCAGCTGCCGTTTCCCCGCCCCGGTTTTCATTTTGAACGTGTTTAATTGGAGTGTTGTATAATTAATTGCATGTCTATTGCAATATGGTGTTTACTTACAAAGCACTGTGGGCCGTGTCAGTGATTAGCCATTTTCTCTGACGTCTGTCGGAGTGCTAATTGCAAGCAAACACAGCTCTCTCCCCATGACAGAGATGGGGGGAGGGACACAGGTGATGGAGCACAAAGATGTCACCCAGCCCTCCACTGGTCCCCATCTCAGAAGAGCAGTCTGGTTGGCATTCACCATGCTGATCCAGCCTATACAGGCCAAAGACCAAGGTGGCACAAGTTTCTGCCAGGCTACAGAGGGGCTGCCGGCTTAGGGGCCATCCACCCCTCTGTCCCCCAAAATGTGTTTCTGGCTTGGAAGATTGCAAGGATTCAGATCACCTGCAGCCAGCTGCCAAACTGGAACCTCCACGCTCTCTCGCCAATCCTGCCAGGCAATTATGCAGTGAAATGTTCTCATTGTCCTCCTATTTTAATGGTAACACCTATTTCCATCATTTCTCTGGGCCTCAATGGCGGTGCTGTGGAATCCTTGCCAATAAAGCAATAAATGAGAAGGAAAACTTGCAGATGGCTGTCTTTCCCAGGAAGCCGGCACACGGAGCTGGGCTTTGTTGCCTGCCTGGTACGGGGAGCAGCGCTGTGGTCCAGGGAGCAGGCCCTGAAACGTTGCTCAGCTTTCTAAATGGCCACTGTGAAGCCAACTCATCCTGAGCAGGGAATAAACGCAGGAACATGGGACAAGGGTGTTTGGGTCAAGTAAAGACTATTCTCAGAAGGACACAGTGCTCATCCACTAATCAATGATTGGGGCTTTCAACCAACCCAGAAGCTCTGTGGAAGAAAGGCAAGGCAATCTTCCATAAAGACCCCAGCCATGAGAACCTGTGGAACAGATCTACTCGAGGCACAGGGGCTCACCAGAACTGGAAATAGGCTTCATGGCAATGGATTTTTGCTGAACATTCCTAATTCAGGCCCTTCCCTCTTGGGCTTTATCCTTGTGCTCCTGGACTGCTCTGAACAGCCATGGCATGAAAGCAGTCCCACACTCACACCACCATTGGAGCTGTGCCGTGGAAATAGCAGTCAAGAGACAAAAAGAAGTATCGTGTCGGGTAAATCTGTTGCACCAGACCGCACTGGAGTATTGAAAGGCAAGGATGTTACTTGAGGACTGAGGTGTGCCTGCCCCAAGCCATGGTATTTTCAATTGCCTCCAATGCATGTGAAAATTGGACATTGCCTAAGGAAGACCAAAGAAAAATCGAGGCATTTGAATTGTGCTGGGGGAGAATATTGAAAGTACCAGCTAAAAGGATAAGCCCATCTGTCTTGTACGAAGTATGGCTAGAGTGCTCCTTACAGACAAGGATGGCAACAATTTGTATTACATGTTTTGGACGTGTTTCCAGCGATGACTAGTGCTGGAGAAGAACATCAAGCTTCTAAAATACAGGGGCAGCAAAAGAGAGGAAGGCCCTCAATGAGATAGACTGACACATTGGCTACAACAATAGGCGCAAGCTTAGGGACATTTGAAGGTGACTCAGGACTGCAGGCAGGAGTCCTCAAGCTTTTTAAACAGGTGAACAGGTGGCCAATTCACTGTCCCTCAGACGGTTGGAGGGCCGGACTATAGTTTTTAAAAAAACTATGAACAAATTCACTGCAGGGATGAGTTGGCTCTAAGCAGGAAAAAAAACCCTGGTGAGCCAGATAAATGCCCTTGGTGGCCGCATGCGACCCGTGGGCCATAGTTTGAGGACCGCTGGAGTTTCTGTCCGCTTTTATCTCTTTCCCCATCTTTCTTGGCATTCTTTGTCTGTAGCTATCCATCTTCCCTGTGTGTGTCTTCCTTTATCCCTGTGCGTCTTGCCTTATAGGAGAATATTGTTTAGATTGGATTAGACCCGCCCTGTTTTAATATTCTACACTGACAATGACAGCTTCAAAGACACTGTTTCCAATCAAAGCCAAGTTCACAGGCACCAGGACTTCATCCTAACTTTTTGGAGAAACTCTACTTGATAATCCAATATCCCTGAAGGAACACTTGCCCTGTGACATCCTCACTGCCTGTTGGCATTTGGTTCTCTCATCACCGTGACCACTGAAGAATATTCTGGTCAGCAGAAAACTAATTCAGCCTGGACTCAGATAAAAGTGGCTTCTGTCATCAGAAAGGTAGGATAGACAACAAAGGAGAAGATGACATCAACATCACCTCTCATCCCTTCTTGTCTCTCTCAGCCTTTGACACAGCCACCAGAGCTGAGTCCTCAACTATATAGTTTTTCAAAGGGAAGTCAGGTCTAGCACCTCAAGTCTGTGTGAGTCCCCTGCTCGGGTCACATGATCACTCTACTGTGAGGAGAGGATGAGGTATTCTGATTGGCGAGGTTGTGTTAGATGGTCACAGTTGGCCAAATCACTGTATATGGATGGTGAGGAGTGAGAGGAGGGCAGTGAAATCCTATAGCCACCATTTACCATATATAAACAAATGTAAGCCAACCTGAATATCAGCCAAGGTACCTAATTTTACCACAAAAAAATGCATTAAAATGTGCTGAAAACCTTGGCTTATGTGTCAATATATACAGTACATAACAACACAACAGAACTACTCAAAGAAAGGGAGAAGTTGGTAGGGTCTCTGTCAATTAAGAACATTTGTGAGCTGAGAGCTGAGCTGCAGACCTGGTCACAGCAAAAGCACACTTTCAAACTACAACCCGATGTTTACTTTTCAATGTCTACCTCTGCCACCAGAAGGAAAGTGGATTGTTCACCATAGACCACCCAGCTTATGTAGAATCAACACTTGTGATGCACACGTATGACTTAATTTCACTGTGCTTCTTGGGTGGCATAGACTAGTTTCATGGTACCCTTACAGGACAGAGGAGAGCTGTCCCATAGGGTGTGATAGGCTGTGTTCTCAAAGGGAGCAGATTGCCAGGACTTTCTTCCGCAGAGCTCCTGAGTGGATTAGAACTGACAAAGTTTCCTTTCAAAGCTGAGCTCAACTGTTGTGTCACACAGGCTCCATGTTTCCAAATGGCTTTAGGATTAAGGATAAAAGGGAATCCTCGGGAATTTCCAAATCATATATTATTCTCTTTTCATAGCCACTTTATCTACATGCTTTTAAAATAAATGTGACCCCGGTGCAGTAGAGAGGGTATGGTTTAGGCTTTGATCAGGATAGTCGACAGTTCAAAACCATCAGTAACTCCATGGGAAACTGATGAGACTTTCTATTCCTGTAAACTAGTACAGTCTTGGAAAGTCACAGGGGAAATGCTATCCTGTCCTGACGCTACGAGTCAAACAGCAGTGAGTTTGATTTTGGATAATGATAAATGCCTACTGAAGTGGAGTTAATTCTAATCCATAGTGCTGGTGTCTGCATGGGCTAGAACAGAACAGAACAGGAGAACAGCCCCATAGGATTTCCAAGACCATAGGTCTACTGAAGCAGATGGCATCACCTTCCCTCCATGGGACACAGTGGTTAAGTATTTGGCTGCTAACTGAAAGGTTGGAAGTTCAAATCCACCAACCGCTCCAAAGGAGAAAGACGACGCAGTCTGCTTTGCATCAAGATTTATGGTGAAAAATGTTTTCATCACTCCAAGATAGTGTTACAGTAAATGTTTTAGGGGGTTTCTGTTTTTAAAAGTAATACATTCATAGTTGATTATGACTATGAACCAATATGTTGTGACAAGATTTGTTAATTCAAAAACATCTAAGAATGTTCTCTACCTGACACACAGGCCTTTGTTTGTAGAACAGATCACAGAATTCATTTCAAACAAAAAGCTTTTTCAGCATGGAAAGCTAATGCCACTGGTGTTTGATAGTTAAAAGTTATCTCTTGTTCAATTAAAATCTTCAAACGTCAAACATTAATTGCTCCAGCCAGTAGCCGTGAGCTTTGTTTTCTGACAGAACCAAGTCCAGACATGGAAAAATGTATTTCCTGTGCGTCATCACTATGCACAAACTACAGGGTGACCGGGAGCTTCTCCAAGTAGGTCATTAAGGTTTATGCTGCCTCATATAAGCGCCTATCTGTCCTTTATTTTAAAATACTTTTTATTGTATTCTTGTTGAAAGTTTACCTAGCGAACTAGGTTCTCTTTGGGTAATGTCTGTTCAAATAATTCAGTGATAATAGTTATATTTCTCACAACATGTCAACATTCTTTTTAATCATGGTTTGGTTTGCTTCCTGTGAGCTAGTTTCTGTAGCCTGTTACTCAATTTTTTTCTTTAGAATAATTATTGTCTCTTTGATCTCTTATCTATTAACAAAAATTATGAATTGAGTGAAGGTTGACAGATCAAATCAATTTTGCAGTCAAGAGTTGATACACATTTTGTTCCTTGTCATGGATGATACTCTCACTGTCTAACATCACTTGTCACACACCCTGTGCTTTTTGTCTCCAGTCCTCCCTTTGTGTCTTAACCTTTCTGAACTTTGTCCTTGGGCAATGTAGCCCCTTTGATAGCAAATGGTTGGTTTATCTAAGTTGTGTAAGCCTCCCTAATGTTTATTGTTCTTCTATTATACTTGTCTATTGATTGGCTGACAATTGAGCTATGAGACCTAGCTTATTTTCAGACCTGAGGATGAAGGGCTATAATTTCTATAGTTCTACTAGGCTTTATCTCATCAGTAAGACTGGTCTTTTTAAAAATAGTATTGAGTTTTGTTCCTGTTTTCTCCCACTCTATCCAGGTTCCTTTATTGTGAGCCCTTTCACAACAATCAGTAGTGATAGCAAGGCACCATCTAGTTTTTATGATCTCAGAGTAGTGAAGATTGTGGTTCTCCTGATTCCTAAGCCCTTTGACTAATAATTTCCATGCCTCTTTAAATGACTTCACTATTTTCTGCTCCAAAATGTTGAGACACCCGTAGTAGCACATTAGATGGTTGCTCCCAGCTTTATAGCATGTAAAGAAATACAAGGGGGTGCCCTCCCCACTACTCCCTCCCCTATTTACCCAAGTATGCATTTTCCCACTAGGCAAGTACTGGATACTCTCTCAGGTCACAGTGAGTTTGTGTGTGTGTGTGTGTAAGCAGTTTTGCTCAAATATCATTTTTTTTATGATGGTCTATTTAGGAGAACTGCATATGGCTGTGAAATTTTGGTTCCTACTCTGGAAAAATTGCTGCAGAAACTGTTGTGATGTTAAACACAGCTGATAAGGACAGTGGTATGGGAAAAATTCAAGTGTGTGAGTGGTTTTTGTGTTTCAAAAATGGTGACATGTTAATTGATGACAAACTTCATTCTGGACATCTGGTGAACTTCCTGAATGGACAAAAATGTTGACAAAGGGGCTGAACCCTGGTGGCATAGTGGTTGTGTGTGGGACTGAGGCCCACTGGGATGGAGGTTCAATTTCAACAGCGGCTTCACAGGAGCAAAGGCTGGGCCTTCTACTCCCACCACCAGAGGACAGTGATGCCAAAAAAAAAAAACCAAAAGAAATGTTGACAAAATTTGTGCAGTTGTGCTCAAACACCTATGACAGACCATTGAAGAGATGGGGAAGCTATTTGGATTACCTTGGAGCTCAGTTCAACACATTTTGATGGGCAATTTGAGAATGAGAAGGGTCGCTGGGAAATGTGTGCCTTAGCTTCTGACTGACCAGCAGAAGAACATTGAGTGGAAGCATGTTGTGCTTTGAAAGAACAGCTTGAAGTCACCCAACCTTTTTTCCCCCAAGGTCATTACTGGTGATGAGACATGGGGCTATTGTTTTTTTCACATCGCTAATATTTATTAGTGTGTACCAAGCTCAAATGGTCATCTTACAGGTGAAGAAACCAAGCCCCAGAGATTCTTAAATAATTTACCAACATCCCGCTATTGCTAAATGTGAAGCAGAGAATTGAACCAAATCCTCATGGCCACTCCAGAATAGTACTCGTGACCTCTGTCTAAAGCTGCCCAGTCTGCACACTTGTTCCTGTGCTTGAGCCTACTGTTGCAGTCACGGTGGTCATCCTTCTCCTTGGGGGTCTTCCTCTTTATCACTGCCTCTCTACTTTATCAAACCCAGTCCTGGTCCTGGGGCTGTTCTCTGCTGACACTATGTCCAAAGCACATAAGATGAAGTTTCACCCAACTTGTGCTCTGGTCGCACTTCTAAACCAGATAGCTTTGTCCTTTTTGCAGTCTGTGGTAGTCCAGGTAGACTAGAGAAACAAATCCATAAACACGTGTATGTATATAATGAAGAGGTTTATATATAAGAGGAATGGAACATTAAGAAAGCATCCCAGTCCAGTCCAAGCCCACAAGTCCAATATTAGCCCATATGTCTGACACCAATCTATAAAGCCTTCTTCAGACTCACGAAGCACATGCAGTGATGCCAGGACAATCACAGGCCAGTAGATGCAGAGTCTTGTGTATCTAGTGGTGGTAGAAGCATCTCAGTGCTGGCAGAGGTCTCCCTGTGGCCTTCTAAGCATCTCAGCACTGGCAGGAATCTCCACGTGGCTTCTCCAGCCCCAGAGATCTGTTTCCATCAGGGTAAATCCATGTGGCTTCTCCTCCAGCTCCTCTAGCTTCCAGGATTCAGAGTCTATTAACATGCTGCCATCTTGTCTTTTCAGTAGAGCATCTCAACCTTGTGTCTTGTCAGTAGTGTGTCCCCGAGGGACTCATCATGATGCTATTCTTATGACCCTGAAAGCAGACATCAGTCAGCCATCATCAGCTCACCCCCACACTTGTCAATTGAAATCAAAGATCAAGACAATACTTATTTGTGGTTTTTGAAGTGAGGGGGATAGTGCATTCTGAGTTCATGCAACTAGGTCAGACTATGGATTGAGCTTTCTATTTAGAGGTTCTGAAAATATTGCATAACAATACGTAGCACAAAAAATGGCCTGATTTATGGCAGGTTGCCTGATTTTGCCACCAACACAATGCACCTGCTCATGCAGCCATCTCAGTGCTCCAGTTTTGGCTACAAAATAGCATTTTTCTCTTGCCCCATGTACCTTACACACCTTCCTTCCCTCCATGTAACTTCTGTCTCTTTGTGCAAATGCAGAAAAACCTGAAAGGACAGAGATTTGACTTAGAAAAGGTGAAGAAAAACATGAGGGAGGTGTTGTCAGCCATCCAAACAGATGAGTTTGAAAAATGTTTCCAAGAATGGTATCACAGATTTGATAAACATATTAAGTTTATGGAGAGTACTTTGAAGGTTATAAGATTGCTTTATAAAAAACATTTTTTTGCAAGAGGGTATAAATAACATTTTAAATACCTACCTTTAAGAAAAATTCTGGGTTTGTGGGGGGGTACCCCCTGTATAGAGCAATATAAAGCATGTTTACAAAAATATCATCTGCCAAACCTATATTTGATCATGAGGATAGCCCCTTGCACTTTTCAGATACTCAGACCAGTTCATCTTAGCTGTATGCCTCAGGATCCACCTATAGATTATTTCTGATAATAATGCACTATTATGTATGTAATGATACATGCTTCTTTGTTGCTTGTAACTTTATGTACCCTCTCTAATGCTTCCTGTAATCTACTGATATTGTATTGGTTAGTCACGAATTATATGTTGCTTTTCCTTTCACCCAAATTAATACATGCCTATTATCTAGGGAAGGAACCTGGTGGTGCCTTGGTTAGAAGCTGGACTGCAATCTGCATGGTTGGGAGTTTGAAACAGTAGCAGCTCTTCAGGAGAAAGACAGGGCTCTCTAGTACCCTAACTGGTCAAAGCCTCAGAAACTCAGCGGGGCAGCTCTTCTCTGCACTGTAAGGTCGCTTTGAGTTGGTGGTAATGGCAGTGAGTTTTCTTTTTGTTTTTATTTTCATTCACTGGCCCTGCTTTTCCACCTTTGCATCTATCTTTTTTGTTTCTCTGATTTTTCATAACAGTCTTATAGAAGATCTGTCCCTTTGGGGTTGGTTTATTTTGCTTTACATAAGATCCTCCAGGTTCATTGATGCTGTGAAGAGTTTTATGGATTCTTTGTTATTGTATAATATGGCATGATTTTCCACTGTGTGTATGTGCCATAATAGGCTATCTACTCATCCATTGGTGAGCACTTATATTGTTTCTTTTCTCTTTTAAATTTTATTTTATTTATTAAATGAGATTTAATGCATATATAATTCCACAGTTTCAGTTATGTCAAATAGAATTGTACAATTGCTATCATGATCCGTTTTCAGACATTCTTTGTCTCCCTTTTACCCCAGTACCACCATTGTACCTTTTTCCCCTGACACTGATATCCATCAATCCTTGGTTTCATATATATTGGCTATTTTTTTCTAATGTTACAGCATCCTTGAATATCTCATATGAATCCCATTTAGTCATGATTTATTTATTTTGACATGGTACTGGATCCTGTTAGCTAGGATTTTGGTGATGGTGCTGGTATCATTTTCACTAGGGAAATTGTTTTTTAGTTTCTGTCTTACTGCTGTCTTTACCTGGTTTTGAGAGTGGAGTAGTGCTTGCTTCATAGAATGAATTTGAGAGTATTCCATAATTTCCTAGGGAATAGTTTGAGTAGAATTGATGTCAGCTCTTCTCGGAATGTTAGGTAGAGTTCTACAGTGAAGATGCTCAGGCCAACACTTTATTATTGTTGGCAGCTTTTAAAATGAATTGTGCAATTTCCGCTTTTGTTATTTGTCTGTTTGGATTTCATACCTCAGTTTGTGTTAGTTTAGGTAAGGCAATGTGTTTGTAGAATTTTGTCCATTTTTTTGATTTTTGAATCTGTTGGGGTATAATTCCTTATAATATTTTATCTTCATAACTTCCAGACTTGTTAATTCTTACTATTTTTTTCTATTTCAACTATAGCTACTATAGCCAGCATCAACTCTATGGCAGTGAGAAGCTTCTGAAGACTGTAGGCCTTTTGCTGTTATTTTTTTAATTATTGGAATTGTTGGATTAAAGTATTGATTTTGATTATTTATTTCTTGATGTGTATATTTATTGCTATGTAAATTGCTCCCTGAGCACTGCTTTCACTCTATCTCAAAGTTCCTTTTTTATTCTTGTTTGCTTATATGAATATTTTATTTCACATTTAATTTATTACTCAGTAGGTTTTTAATAGTGTCATTAAATTTCCATGTATTTCGTTTTCTCCTGATCTTCTTACTATTGATTTCTAATTTTATAGTGTTGTGATCTGAGAAGGTGCTTTGCATTATTTTTCTGTATATAAATTTATTGGCCTAATATGTGTACAGGTCTTGAGAATTATCCACATGCACTGGAAAATAAATGGGTATTGAATATGTTTGGTATATTGCTCTGCATATATCTATAAAGTCAGTTAAATGTGTTGAGAACTCCTGTACCTTTGTTGAGTTCATTTCTAGTTGTTCTATCTTTCATCAAAAGTAGTTTGCTTATAGTACACTATTTTTTTTTTGGTTTGGCTAATTAGTTCTGCTAATGTTTGTTCATGCTTTGCTTTTTAATCATTTTATTGGGTACTTATGCAAATCTTATCCCAATCCTTTCATCCAGCCACCATGTCAAGCACATTTGTACATTTGCTGCCCTCATCATTCTCAAAACATTTGCTTTCCATTTGAACCCATGGTATCCGCGTCTCATTTTCCCCTTCCTCCCTGCCCCCTCTCTAATGGACCCTTGATAATTGATAAATTATTGTTATTTTATCATGTCTTGCACTCTCAGACTTGTCCCTTCATCCACTTTTCTGTAGTCCATCTCCCTGGGAGGGGTTAGATGTACATCCTTGTAATCAGTTCCCCCTCCACCATTCCAGTATTACCACCCTCACTACTGATCCTGAAGGGTTCCCATCTGTACCAGTGTGCATCTTCTGGTCTAGACATATTTGTAAGGTAGAATTGGGATCATGATAGTGGGGGAGGGGAAGAATTTTAAGAACTAGAGGAAAGTTGTATGTTTCATCATTGCTACATTGCATCCTGACTGGCACCTCCACCCCATGACCCTTCTGTAAGGGAATGTCCAGTTTTCAACAGATGGGCTTTGGGTCCCCACTCCCCACTCCTCCTCATTCACAATGATGTGATTTTTTGTTCTTTGATGCCTGCTACCTGAACCAACTTCACGATCACACAGGCTGGTGTGCATTTTACATGTGGGGTTTGTCGCTTCTGAGCTAGATGGCTACTTGTTTACCTTCAATCCTTTAAGACCCCAGATGATCTTTTGATAGCCAGGCATCATCAACTTTCTTCACCCCATTTGCTTATGCACCCATTTGTCTTCAACAATCATGTCAGGAAGGTAAGCATCATGGAATGCCATCTTTGTTTAATAGAAGAAAGTATTTTTGCATTGAGGAGTATTTGAGTGGAGGCTCAATGTCCATCTACTACCTTAATACTAAACTGTGTTGGACAGAATTCTCTAAAGAAACAAAACAAGGAGACTAATTGTTTTATCTATATTTAGATAGATAAGAAATTAACAATTAATCTATAAAGCAGTACAGATGGCTCAGTGCGACTCACTTCTGTGAGAGCGCTAAGACAATGGCAGTCCTTCATGTCTTGAGGGCCACCAGGTAGTCCTTTGTAGAACAACTAAGGCTGTCCAGCCACAGACATCAAACAGTAAGGCCAGTCACCAACAGTCAGCCAGATGACAGGGTTGGACAGTCCCCACTCAAGAGACATTTATTCCAATGGCATGGAAAAGCAGGACTTGAAGGAACCTCAATTTACAGTGACACAGTCTGCAGATTAGGTGTCCCACCAGGTAGTGTAGTTTGCAAATAGAGGCACAGAACAAGTAAGCAGCTGGATAACATTGGTCCAAAGATTCAAGATTGAGAAAGGCTAGCCTCACAGAACTGTTTATATCTCCACCCTTCAATTAATCTCATGTGTGTTCACTGGCCATATTGGCACAACAAACCTACTTATCACATAAACCTAAAAATATATGGAGATACATCTATCTCTGAAATATATTTGTACATGCCTGTTTTAAGACCTTGTGGCAGTCATGTGTTTATGTTAATTTTATGATTGAAATGTAGGGGTGGAGTCTAACCCGTTAAGCTGGAGTTAGCCATTGATTAGCCAATGAGACCTCCATGTGGGCATGGCTTTCTCCTGAGACTGCTGGGAAATCTCGCGATATTTCCCTCATGGAAATGAGAAGCTATCTCCCCAGTTGTTGGGAATTTGAGAGACGATGAATCATGGACAAGACAAGATGGCAGCGTCCAAGAAGGAGGAGCCGGCTGAGAGACCACATGACTTTGCCCTGATGGAGCCAGACCTCTGAAACTGCAGTGGCCACATGGAGACCTCTGCCAGCGCTGAGTTGCTTCTGCCACCATGGGATACTGTTGATGGACCCTGAGCCCTGGAAGTGAGGAGACTCTGCACCTACTGGCCTGTGACTTCATGATTTGGAAGGAGACTTTGTGGACTGATTTCGGGCATATGGGCTAATATCGGACTTATGACTTTGAGTTGGACTGGGTTGGAATGCTTTCTCAGTGTTCCATTCTTCTGTATACAAACCCTTTCCTTATATCCATATGCTTGTCTATGAATTTGTTCCTCTAGTCTACCTGGACTAACGCAGACCTCTATAAATGCCCTTTGCCTCCTAGTTCTTTTCTCTATTTCCTTTACTTTCCTCTTGTCCCAATATCATGCTCAATCTTCACTTGGGTTTCAGTAATTCCTTCCGGTTACATTGCCCTTGATCAAGCCCCACCAGACTCCTACACCCTCCTTGCCAGTGAGTATCATGTATTTCTAAAAAGCAGTGATTCATGCCTGAAGCACATTCGACATTGGAAGAACTTATTGGAGGAAATTATGCTAAGCAAAGTAAGTCCGCTCAAGTCAGCTTAAAAAAGGGGAGAGAGGCATAGGGAAAAAGTTACTGTACACAAACATTCCTGGGGTGAAGTTCAGGTAGTATGGTAAGGGCCAGACCAAATCCAGGGATACATATGATATCTAACTAAAAAGTTGTGGGGGACAGGAAAAAAAGACATGGGTAGTGGGAACCAGGGCACTAACTCACCCTAGGAAAGGATATTGTTTGTATCTCCACAAGGAAAGATGTGCTGGCAACATGTAAGCATGAAGCAGGGAACCTATGGAGAGGTCTGAGGGGCCAGCCCCACTCCAAATTAGGTGGACAGACTCCTCCTTATAGAAGAATTCACCTCAGAGGACAGCACGGAAGCTACAGGTCAGGGAGAGGAATATGTCTGCTCAGAGCACACAGGAGCAAACGAAGGGGGAGGAAGAAAGAGTGGAGCCCATCCTGGCTCACCAAGCCCTGAGGACTATATTCCTGCTCAGAGCAGCCAATACACAGAACCATAGGGGTACCCCACTAGGAGACATGATCCATTGTGCTGCAGCAACAACACTGGAAACACAGTGCAGGAATTGTGCCTGATCTGACCTCACCATACAAAGGCAAAACGGTAAGGGGAAGCAACGGAATAGCAAGGCGGGCAGACTAAGTAAGTCCTCAGGGAATACCAAAACTCAACTTGGGGCCAGGGTGTTGCCCTCAATCAACTTGATCAGAAAGCACTCCTAAAAATCAGCAACAGACCTTGAGCTATTTATTTTATTGTTTTTCTTTTTCTTTTTATTGTAGGTTTTTTTGTGTTGTTGTGTTTTGTTTTCTTTTCTTGCTTTGATTTGTTGGATTTTTTCGGTTCATATTATTATCTCTGCAGGTCTATCTAGATAAGACAGCTGGGATAAAAATATGGAGGAGAAAACAACAGGACTGATGGTTCTGGGAGACATGGGAGAGGTGAAGGTGAAGAAAAGGCTGTGGGTAGTAACAAACTAAGGGAAAAAGAAACAGCAAGTGCTCTAAACTCCATGGCAAGGAGGGTGTAGGAGGCCTGGTAGAGTTGATCAAGGGCAATGTAACCAAGAGGAATTACTGAAACCCAAATGAAGGCTGAACATGATAGTGGGACAAGAGGAAAGTAAAAGGAAATAAAGGTAAGAAATAGGAGGCAGCAGGCATTCATAGAGGTTTAAATACAGGCATGTACATATGTAAATATATGTATTTATGATGATGGGGAAATAGATTTATGTACATATCTTTATAAGTCTAGTATTAAGGGATCAGACAGACATTGAGCCTCTACTCAAGTACTCCCTCAGTGCAAGAAAACTTTGTTATATCAACCTGGCATTCCATGGTGCTCACCTTCCAACATGATCACTGAAGACAAAGCGGGTATATAAGCATATGTGGTGAAGAAAACTGACAGTGCCCAACTATCAAAAGATATAGTGTCTGCGATCTTAAAGACTTGAAGATAAATAAGTAGCCATCCAGCTCAGAAGTAAAAAGCCCACATGGAAGAACACATCATGCCATGGATAGGATCAAGTATCAGGCATCAAAGACCCAGAACAAAAAAATAATTTCATTGTGAATGATAGATAGTGTGGGGTGGAGACCCAAACTCCATCTGTAGGCAATTGGACATCCCTTTACAGAAAGTTTGCACGGAGATGAGCCAACCAGAAGACAGTATAGCATGGATGAAGCATACAACTTTCTTCTAGTTCTTTAATGCTTCCCCCTCCGCAACCCACCCCCAGATCATGATCCCAATTCTACCTTACAAATCTAGCTAGGCCAGTGGATGTACACTGGTTCAGATAGGAACTGTAAACACAGGGAATCCAGGACAGATAAACCTCACAGAACCAATAATGAGATTAAGGTAAGGGAAAGGTGGCGGGAGAAAGGGGGAATGGATCTCGATAATCTACATATAACCCCTTCCCTGGTGGAGGGGCAATAGGAAAGTGGGTGAAGGGAGACATCGATCAGTGTACGATATGAAAAAAAAAGAAAAATAACTTGTGACTTATCAAGGGTTTGTGTGAAAGGAGGGGACAAATTGGGAGCTAATGCCAAGAGCTCAAGTGGAAAGAAAATGTTTTGAAAATGATGATAGTGACAAATATACAAATATGCTTGACATGATGGAGAGATGGATGTATTGTGGCAAGAGTTTTACAAGTCCTAATAAAATGATTTTAAAAAAGAGCACGCCTGCTACTAAATAGATTACTTGGATTATTTGATGAAGTATGTGGCATCAGGATTTGAGGAAGGCTTAATAGTGTGATGGGTAGGTTTGTTATGCCAACATGGCCACAGAAGATTGGTGGATCTGTTATTACGGCACAGCCAATGAGCGCGCAGGATGAGTTGAGGGGCAGATGTGGGAGGGGCTTCGCAGGTTCCGCCCCCTCTCTCTCTTGCTTCCGGATCTTCGGACCAGAGAGCTGCCTTGTTCTTCCTGTGCCTCGACCTCCAAGCAACACTGCCCGTGGGACACCTACCATGGACTGTGTTACTGTGAGTTGAGGATCCTTCAAGCCCTGCTTCGCCACGCTCCTGAGATATACATCTCTTGAGCTGGGGACTGTTGGACTCTGTCATCTGGCTGATAGTTGGTGACTGTTGCTCTGCCATTTACTGCCTGTAACCAATAGCCTGGATTGCTCTACAGAGGACTCCAGTGAGTTGCACTGAGCAACCTGTATTGTATTATAGTTAACTTTTTCCAGTGAGTTGCACTGAGCAACCTGTATTGTATTATAGTTAACTTTTTCTCTTTTTATCTTATATACTTTTCTCTTTATATATAAATATATAAAAATAATTACTAGTGTCC